>JAECUM010036471.1:0-28473 GCA_016617855.1 Megalonaias nervosa | reverse complement strand
CAAAGTAATTCCCAGATAAAATGAGGTCCATTAGTTGTCAAAGTAATTCCCAGATAAAATGAGGTCCATTAGTTGTCCAAGTAATTCCCAGATAAAATGAAGTCATCAAGAAAATCAAGCTGCTGAACCATAAGTAAATGTTGGCTTGCATCAAGCTTTCACTTACAACAAAGTACTACTTTAGTTTTGGTTGCATTAGCCTCAAGTATCCAGGTTTTGTAGGGTGGGTTGTGTCTGTTCCCTTGATTCAACCAGTGTAGGGTGGGTTGTGGCTATTCCCTTGATTCAGGTATACAGGTTTTGTAGGGTGGGTTGTGTCTGTTCCCTTGATTCAGCCAAAACCTAGAGCATCAGAGATGTCACTAATGCCATCATAAGTTTTAACTATGACATTTACAAGGTCAATGAATTCTGAAACAAGAGTAGAACAAATGTGTTGCATCAGTTCAAGTACATTAACTAGGATGACCAGTGTGCTGAAACAACTTTAATATCACCTACCTTAGAAAATATACATATATGTGACTTTTTTCTGGGGATGATCAATGTCACAAAGATTGAGATCATACCTTTATATTACCTGCCTACCTTAGAAAATGTAGATATATATGACCTTTTTCTTGGGGTGACCAGTGTCACAAAGATTGAGTTCATAACTTTATATTACCTGCCTACCTTAGAAAATGTAGATATATATGACCTTTCTCTTGGATGAGCAGTGTTACAAAGACTGAGTTTACATTACCTACCTACCTTAAAAAATGTAGATAAATATAACCTTTTTCTTGGGATGACCAGTGTTTCAAAGACTGAGCTTACAACTTTACATTACCTACCTACCCACCTTAGAAAATGTAGATATATATGACCTTTTTCTTGGAATGAGTGGTGTTACAAAGACTGAGTTTACATTACCTACCTACCTTCAAAAACATAGATGTATATAGCCTTCTCTTCTGGATGACCAGTGTTACAAAGACTAAATTTACATTACCAACCTACCTTAGAAAATGTAGATAAATATGACCTTTTTCTTGAGATGACCAGTGTTACAAAGACTGAATTTACAACTTTATATTGCATACCTACCTTAGAAAATGTAGATACATATGTCCTTTTTCTCTGGATGGCCAGTGTTATAAAGACTGAGTTTACATTACCTACATACGTTAGAAAATGTAGATATATATGACCTTTTTCTTACATAGACTGAGTTTATATTACCTACCTACATTAGAAAATGTAGATATATATAACCTTTCTTTTGGGATGACCAGTGTTACAATGACCTGAGTTTGCATCTTAATATTACCAACCTATCTTAGAAAATGTAGATATATATGTCATTTTTCTCTGGATGACCAGTGTTACATGGACTGAGTTTACATTACCTATATACCTTAGAAAATGTTGATATATATATATATATATATATATATATATATATATATATATATATATATATATATATATATATATATATATATATATATATAAAATTTCTGGGGGACAAAGTGCTATTTGAACTTAATTAGAATGGTCTCATGGATCATAGATATCCCATCACAGCATCTATAATGAGCCATACAGAAAACTTGGACAAAGAGTGATGTACAAGAATAATATTATATGCCCCCACTACTATCATGGTGGGGAATATAATATTTAGCTGCAAAATTGGTACAGCTTGTTTAACATATAAACTGAAAAGTACTTCAGTTACTGGCTTGAGGCTAGTAAATTTGCTGCCAGAATAGCAGTTTACAGAATTTGGCTAGTTAATCTTGATAAGTGTATGACATTGTTTTGTGGAAAGGACTAGTGAAGATTCAGTGGGACTAGCACATATCCCAGTCTACTAGTCTTTCTGGATTCAATGAAATTTAAGTTTAATTCTAGGCTTATTTAGTAATTCCAAAAGAAAATTATATTGATGGAAACTGCTGAGCTTCACCAACAGGAAAATGTTGTAGACTTTTTTTGACTGAGCTCCTGGAACTCGATTCCAAATGTGGAAGCAGCAAAACACAATGCATTAAAGGCCTACAACTTATCAGCTGTTTCACACACATACTTCAGAAATTTTGAGTACATCTGATTTTAAAATCTTCTTTCATTTGATACATCTTCATGACATGTGCGGATAAACATGGATGTAAGTGTCATGATCTTGACAGTGTTATTACAGGTCTAAGTAAGTGGGGGAACACAGGAAGCCATCTTCCTATCTGAAACTGAATACAAATGTAAAGACTGTCATTCATGAGATTGAATATATTTATTGCAATACTTTATAACAACAGGCATTTCTCTCTCTCTCTCTCTCTCTCTCTCTCTCTCTCTCTCTCTCTCTCTCTCTCTCTCTCTCTCTCTCTCCTTTTAGAAACGTTCACAACTGGCCCGACATGAAAATGAAGTTATTTGATGAAGAAAAAAAAAAGTTTGCTTTATCAGGTTAAAATTGATTTAAGGGAAGATACAAGTATATAACTAATTTTGCTTATTCTGCAGGCTGGACAAATGAGTATGATTATGAATATAAGTACTTTCTGATAGTCTTGAGTGTAATAAAAGTTTATAATTTACCTGATATAACATTAAAGTATCAAATCCACTCCTCAGTTTTAAATGAATGTACTGGGTCTATCACTCTTAAAAAGTTTCACTGATGGATCCAAACTAGGACGAAGGTTGACATACTGCAGAATACTTACAGCTGAAACATAAACGTTATTGATGATGGGTTGCACTGAAAGTGCAAGCTAGATCCTGCGTTTTTACCTCTACCCAAGATCAAATGCACAAACCAGTTAGAAACTATGTAATGTTATCATGTACACAAAGTGCTATTTCTTTATGAAACCCTTTTCATATCTAGAGTTATTTGCTAGAATTTTAGTGCAAGAGAAAACCAGCTTTGTTTTCTCAGTTACAAATTCAAGTGCAGCAGATAAACTCAAGTACAGCAGATCCGTCAAGGTCCACTGGTAAGTGGCATGGTGGTTCTGTGGGAATAACATGGTCCACTGGTAAGTGGCATGGTGGTTCTGTGGGAATAACATGGTCCACTGGTAAGTGGCATGGTGGTTCTGTGGGAATAACATCCACCTCCTATTTAGATTAAGGTTCTCTGGTTGGAAATCAAATACAAATTATATCTATACCTGTCATGGCTTGATGCACGATCAAGTAACTAAAAGAAATTACGTTTGTATTCAACAAATATTTTAAAACTATTACAGTAAAAAGTCTCAAAGGTTATGCATGTGCATTTACTCATCTTAAAACAAATACAAATTATTGTTAAAAATATAATGCTAATTTTGTTTAATTAAAGTCTATTCAATCCTGTTTATTGAATGCTTTGCACCTTAACTGTCATCAAGAAACTTCCACAGGAAAATTATTGATCACTAAGGACTTTTACAATGGTGGCCAGGTATTAAACTAGGTCAGGAAAAGAGCATGTTGAGTCCAATCATCACAATAATGAGTAGTACGAATTTTTTTATCAACATGCATAGTTTTCATTGTGACATCAAAGTGTGCAACATTTAATCTGGTTTGTACTTGATCACACCTTCAGGTTGATTTCGTCTAAAAACGTTGACGTACTTTAACATTAATTTTGCCGTGTGTACTTTTTGGGGAGTGTAAATAATGATCTTCCAAAGGAATATGGATGTTTGAAGATCCAAATAAAGTGAATAATTGCCATTTACATGTATGTAAAATCAAATTCTAAAGAAACGACATAATAATAATTGGTGCTGAAAGCCTACATGACCTGTATGATTTTTACTATAGGCTAAGATGGTGTGAATAATGTAAGAGATCTATCATGATTCACCCATAAATAACTCGCTGGTCTAGAGATTAAGACATCTGTTTAGCACCTGGTAGGTTCCAGGTTCGAATTCTGGTCAGGACACATTACATAAAATTGTTAGCTCACTGTTCAAAATCTGTGGGATCCTGATGGTCATGTACCTGACCCACTAGCATGGACACTGGCATACTACCTGCATTAAATGTACAGGTTTTGTAACTCAATGTGAACAAGTGATATCTTGTATCACTCATATTAAATTAACCTTTTGGTGTCTTGTGTATTTAAATCATGAACTAGGCTTTGAATCTTCAATTTGACCAAACCAAGTACTATTATATGTAACTTGGCTTTTGAGCAAGTCTCATGAAATTTTTGAATAAATTATATCTTTTTATAAAACAATGACCCTTTTGAATCGAAATGGCACCATAGACCCATTGGAACTGGAATGGCACCAATGACCCATTGGAACTCGAATGGCACCAATGACCCATTTGCATTGGAATGGCACCAATGGCCCATTTGAATCGAGATGACACCAATGGCCCATTTGAACTGGAATGGCACCAATTATCCAATTGAACTGGAATAGAATCAATGACCCATTTGCACTGGAAATGCATCAATCACCCATTTTGAACTGGAATGGCACCAATCACCCATTTGCACTGGAATGGCACCAATGACTCATTTGAATTGGAATAGAATACATGACACATCTGAACTGGAATGGCACCAATGACCCATTTGCATTGGAATGGCACCAATGACCCATTTGGATTCAAAATGCACCAATGGCCCATTTGAACTGGAATGGCACCAATGACCCATTTGAATTGGAATGGCACGAATGACCCGTTTGAATTGGTAAAGGCATGATGAACTAATATTTACAAGCTCTTGTTATATCTCTATCACTGAGTCGATGACAGTGCACAAAATTATTCACTGAAAAATATAAAATTATTTACAATGACTCAGAGCTGAAAGCGCTCAGGATAGTTAGGAACTAGCTTTGCACTGTTTGTTGTTCAGTGTATTGTATTGATCGTAATTTATTAGCTACACTATTTATATAAAATGCATGGGAACTTTGAGTGGGATGCCAGCAGCCATGCAAAATATTTTTCAGACAGAGCCAGTAATTATAAAACACACTCAAGAAACAAACAAAAAAGATATTTAGTGGACTTAGGAAATTATATAGAGAAAACAATTCCTCTCCTTAAAATTTTAGTACGATTCGCAGTCTTTCAAAGCGAATGCACGCAGTTAACGTATTAACATACTAGTAAATAGGTAAAGAAAAATGAAAAGATTTTTTAAAAATCATTTTCCCAAAGAGTTGCATTTGGCCCGAATATCATTCAAAATCTTCCATTTGGCCACCAAGTTGGCGTACGTGACAGGCGTAAAACATGTGATCAGAGAATCATAAATACAATTATATTTATAATTTTATATTCAAAATTAATATATGATAAAGAAAACTGTTTGGTAAAAAATAAATGAATTATTTTGTAATGAAAAATGGAAACGCATCATTTAATAACATGAAATTCGTAAGATGTTTACTCGAAAGTTTTTCTGTACATTATTTACCTAGGGAAACTACCATGTACCGATACCGTGGTAAACCAGTATACCAGTAATACCGTGCACCTCTAATGAATATGTAGTTTTGGTTGGAATGTTTTCTCTTCCAAGGGATTCTGGCATAGTGTTTGACTTTATATGTTTTACTAACCAGGGTTTGGTTGGCACGATAAGCAGGATTATGATGATGTGCCGTTTATCCCATATATACATATTACAAAGGGGTCCCGAGTGGCCTAGTGGTCTAAAGCGCTCAACGTTACGGATCACTGCCATCTCACCTCTGTCTGCGTGGGTTCAAGTCTCGGGTTCGGCCAGTATGGGTATGTGAGAAGCTTGCCAGTAGCTTCTCGTGGGTTGATGGTTCTTTCCGGGGTTTTCCCGGGTTCTTCCTCCACCATTAATACTGGCAGCCATGTATAGCCTATCTTGTGCTGGAAAATGGTGTTAAACCCTACAACAACAACAACAACAACATATTAAAAAAAATTTGTTCATTTATCTGAAATCCCTTTTCTCAAAGTGGAATGATCTCTTTTACGATTTCTCAAATGAGCAATATAAGCACTGTTAACTTACTTCAGGAAGGGGCCCCGAGTGGCCGAGTGGTCTAAAGCGCTGTCCGTTACGGATCACTGCCATCTCACCTCTGTCTGCGTTGGTTCGAGTCTAAGATTCGGCGAATGTGGATATGTGAGAAAGCTTGCCAGTAGCTTCTCGTGGGTCGGTGGTTCTTTCCGCGGATTTCCCGGTTTCTTCCTCCACCATTAATACTGGCCGCCATGTATAGCCTATCGTGTGCTGAAAAATGGCGTTAAGCCCCACAACAACAACAACAACAACTTACTTCAGTAGTTTACAACTCAGTCGTTCTCCTCTTGCATATTGCACACACGTACAGTATGACACACAGTGGACACATGAGCGGTAAAACAGAACATTCCTTGTAGGATTTTATAACAAATGGCGCCTAGTTAAGTAGAATTTGATGTTATGAAGGTAAGTGTACATACATGTGTGATTGTTGAACTATCAGACTGTAAAGTTATGAAAACGCCATCCGATATGTAACAGCGATGCGTTGAGAAAGTTAACTTGTTGAGAAGCGTGTGCATTATACATTGGAAATCACCGTTACTTTACAATGGGAGTTACGTTGTAGAGCAACTCATAGTTTTATTTTTGTTGTTGTTGTTGTTAGAGGAAGGACCCGGAAGGAACCCCGGAAAGAACCACCGACCCACGAGAAGCTACTGGCTAGCTTTCTCACGTAGCCACATTAGCAGAACCATAGACTCGAACCCACGCAGACAGAGGTGAGATGGCAGTGATCCGTAATGGTGAGCGCTTTATACTACTCGGCCACTCGGGGCCCCTACTAATAATTTCATAGTTGTTGATGGTTTATTTCTGATCTACAATCAGAGTACATGTTGATGGTTTATTTCTAATCTACAGTCAGAGTACATAATCCTTCGCGCTTTTTTTAACGATACTTTGTGCAATAATGAAAACGCTGTTGAAATATACCGGTGCACAGGGGTTAGTATTGTTTCTTACAAATGACCTATATATTAATCATATGTGCTTTACAATATAGCACTCTATGACTTAGAATACGAGTTAATTGTATGCAACAAGCAATGCGAGTCCTTGCAATATAAAAATACAGTAGATACATTGGTAAATTCTAAGTCAAGATACGAGCCCCAATGATTCGGAGTAAAAGCTGCTAGGCCTAGAATAAACCGGGTTTTGGGGGGATGGGGGTTGGGGTTGGTTGGTTGTTTTTATTTATTTATATTTTTACAAACCCTCATATTCAGAAACTGGCCGAGTGGTCTAAGTCACTGCCATTTCACCTCTGTCTGCGTTGGTTCGAGTCTAAGATTCGGCGAATGTGGATATGTGAGAAAGCTTGCCAGTAGCTTCTCGTGGGTCGGTCGTTCTTTCCGCGGATTTCCTGGTTTCTTCCTCCACCATTAATACTGGCCGCCATGTATAGTCTATCGTGTGCTGAAAAATGGCGTTAAGCCCCACAACAACAACAAATATTCAGAAACTATTTACGATCAGCTCCAAAAAGAAACTAGTCTGTCTGTTGGTATCAAATACAGTTCATACGTACCAACATTTAAAAAAAAAAAATTGATATTTAAGTCTACAGATTCATTCAGAGATATTATGTACTTTAACTTTGTAGACATCAGAAGCCCTCGCATCATTAACCTGTTTTATTTTCTTATCACGTGACTGAATAGTTATTATTTATCGACATGATAAATGATTATCCTTATCAGTCGTAATATCGGTACCACCTGTCAATACATTGCTGTTCACTGGACTTTGACATATTGAGTTTTCTGTACATTTGACTTTGACATGTGGAGTTTCATGTACATTGGACTTTGACGTGTTGAGTTTCCTGTACATTGGACTTTGACATGTTGAGTTTTCTGATCAGTAGTAGATTACACATTGACAGTGGTCGACCACTTATAGTGTTTAATATTTTAACATCCTGTATTAGATACGAGAAGAAAAAAATTTATTAAAATTATTAAACCAACCGGACTTAATGGTATTTTGAAAGTAAAACTAAACAATCACAAGACCATCCAGATTAGGAATGCGACTATACACAAATTCTACATTAAATAACATTGGACCACTCAGGCAGGAGTTTGGGTAATAAAACATCAACTAGTAAATGTTTTACAGGTAAATAAATGCTACACAATCAGCAGGGACATGTGGTGCAGAAAAGGGTATATACATATAGTGAGAAAGGCCAATGGTTCTCAACTCAAAAGAGTTGAAACAAGTTTTTATTGTAGAAAAAAGATGTCTTGAAAATTTATGTTGGAAACAGCAGAAGAATGACAGGTGAAGTGAGTTTACCAATTTTGCCAAATTACATACAAACAATGACGACGTATGTATATATATATATATATATATATATATATATATATATATATATATATATATATATATATATACACACACACACACACAACATACATTAACAATAACATGGCTTTTAAAGTGTTGGTATAAAGCAATTTGATATACCAATACTATACCAATATTATTGGCATATCTAATTTGATCCGCCCATGGCTCAATAATACACATATATTAACATTCTCGCAAATGTGCGCTGTTGATTCTGGATCAGTGATGAATTTCCACACATTGATCATTAGTGATGTATGAAAATAACGATAAAAAGTATTAATAATCCCCGTTTTCTAAATGAATTTAATATGGTACACAATTTTATCGCAATCCTTTCTGCTTTCCGTTCCCCTCCCCTCTCATACATAGTGGACAAACTACACAGAAATATGGAGTGAGAGAGAAAAGGAATTTATGCAAGATGAAAACCTTGAAACTGAACTTACACCAACTAACCTACAAGAATATAGTTCGTCGTAACGGTATGTGTACACTTTCATTGGGATTTATGTACAGTGTTTATATAATCAATGATATAAAGTTGCAATAGTCTGTAAACAATATACAGTAAATTTCTTGGTACGAGGCACACATACTGTAGCATATTTAATGCTTTATTGTTGTTGTTGTTCGTGGTTGTTGTTTCCTAAACCTATAAAAAAAATCGATTATTATTAATTAAATATGAAAATGACCAAAGGCCGCATCTCTCTCTCTCTCTCTCTCTCTCTCTCTCTCTCTCTCAGGACCATCGTAGCAAGTTACGGCGACATTTCATAAAAAGTCGAACGTAGAGGATGTTTTTGCTTGGATTTTAGCTTTGTCATACAAAAATGTCTCCTGACGTATGAATGATGGTAAAAGTTAAGTCAAACCGACCAAAGGAAAAGAGAGAGAGAGAGAGAGAGAGAGAGAGAGAGAGAGAGAGAGAGTGTGATTTGGAATTTTAACGTAGCTTTAGCAATTTTTCAGTCATATCGCTACAATGTCTGCATTGTGGCAGTGTATAGTGATGTTTAGCACTGGGGCATCATGCCGCAGACATGTAGCATGATATCACACCCAGTCACATTATCCTGACACCAGGCCGACCCGTCCTAACACTAACCTCTTAAGGCTGATTAATTTCCATATAATACAAAGTGTAAACTTAAAAAGAACTTGCAGTATTGTGAATTAAATCCCAAATAGTCCTAAAAGTTCTATCACAAGTCCAATTGTATGACATTGCAATTGAATTTCAGTGGTATTCAAAATAAATTCCAATATTGAATGTGTTGATGTGCCTGTTGTCTCGAACGTGCTAATGTGCCAATGGTCTGCAGGGTGATGATATGCTAAGTGTTTGGATGTGTCAAAATAATATAATCTAAAATTTCCTTGTCTGACTTCACTATAATTGCAAATTAATGCTCCAGTCCAAGATATTATTGAGCTTTTTGTGCTTCCAGTGAAAACTAATTTGAATAAATAAATCCAACCAAATGAAAAACTGAAAACAATAAAGAAGATTGATTCTGCTTCAGATGTTAAGGCAAGAATGAGTAATGTTTGAAGTAAACACTATTATATAAAAAGCTAAGACACAATAATAGAGCCAGGATGTGGGTCAGACTCCTCTATAAAACAGAGTTTTCAACATGGTTAGGAATTTCCAAGTGGAAATCTGATGTCCTTGACCCAGACCCAAATAAACATGTTTACCTCCACTGATGATGATCTGGATATTTAATTCACACTCAGAGGGAAATATTAGCTATGTTAATGTTGTTTACAGAATAAATGTCACTGGTTAGGTAGATCATTAACTTGATTTTGGACAAAGACAAGTACAAAATACAGATATACGTAATCTACAATCATTAAGAAAAGCCAACAAGCAGTACAAAATAAACACACACACACACACACACACACACACACACACACACACACATATATATATATATATATATATATATATATATATGTATGTATGTGTGTGTTTGTGTGTGTTGTGTGATAGCATATATTATTCACTGATACACTCTTTATAAGTGTTGGAGAATGATTTGGCGCCTCATCCCTGCCTGAACGTTTCTCTTATCCCACTTTCCATGACTTCCTTTAGACGTATGCATGCCTCGCATAGTAAATGTATGTAAACAAATATTGATGATTTATGAATATTATTGCAGGATTTATTTTGAAACTATCTACGGCAAAAGAATACTGCAAAAGCCTAGTTACCTTTGGTGTGTGTCAGCCTTCTAGATTTTCTCCAGTGCAGGTGAAAGCAAAAGCAGATGAAGTCTAGAGTCGTGTAAGAAATATTATGTGATAAAAAGCAACCAAAGTCAGCTAGTTTTAATTGTATATGGAAGATTCCCACATTAAAATGGATATGCGCAAGGAGACTGAAGAAAACCAAACGATTAACGCCAAAGACGGCAAAGCACAGGATTCCCACTGTAAAATGAATTCCAGTGAGGGGACTGAAGAAAAGCCAGATCCAAATTTATTTCCTTTTTATGATTACAAAGATCATATTAAAGGTAAAGTCGTACTTGTTGTTAATGAACATTTTCAGAACGAACTCCGTTTACAACGTAAAGGAGCCGAGAAGGATCTAGAGAACCTAAAATACGTGTTCAAGGATAAACTAGGATTTGAACAACTCAACGAAAAGCAAGAATTAAACCTCAAGCAGTCGGAACTGAAGAATGTTTTGGACGAGACGGCCAGAAGGGTCTATGATGATACTGATTTCTTTGTGTTTGCCATCAGCACTCACGGCGAGGAGAGACAAAGACATACCCAGGAGTATGAGCATGCACTTATGTGCTCAGATGAAAAATACGTATTTACCACGGATATCATCGACGGAGTCAGTAAAATTCCCTCTCTAGCTGGAAAGCCCAAAATATTCTTTATCCAAGCATGCAGGATTCCGTATGGCACAGATCCTGAAAAAGGTATCAAGTACATACATTTGTTTCAATCATATACCGATAGACAAAATTCCACAATACAAATATCATTCATATATCTATAGACAAAAGTCCACAATACAGATATCAATCATACACTTACAGACAAAAGTTCACAATACATACATCAATCATATACTTTTAGACTATAGATAATAGTCCACAATACAGATATCAATCATATACCTATAGACGAAAGTCCACAATACAGATATCAATCATTTACTTTTAGACAAAAGTCCACAATACACATATCGGTCATATACCTGAGACAAAAATCCACAATACAGATATTAATCATACATGTCTGTTCAACTCTTGCAGGAAGAAAACTTTGCCTTGGTCATCTTTTATGTTTACAGCCTCCCATGTTGCATTTTCCTATTGACGATTTTAAGAATGTGAGTTGTTCTGGTGGTCGATTTCATCGATAATACATTGAAAAAACCCTGTAATAAATTACTTACATCATGCTAGAAAAGGGCACTTTTATACATTAGTGACCACAAACTCGTCTAAGGGTAGTATGATAAGTGGATCAAAGCAGAAACTAAGATAAAAGATATTTTTGCTTATACGATATATATATATATATATATATATATATATATATATATATATATATATATATATATATATATATATATAATTAGTTTAACAAGCGTTACATTGGTCTGGAAAACTGACGTTTCATCTGATGCAAGGCAAGTTGAACAACAGTTGCACAGTATGTTAACAAGCTATTTAATGGCAGCGCCCTGCATAGACAATCTAAATCTCGAATGGAAAGGTTCAAAGCATTCTTCATAATTTGTAGGGCACACGAATGCTCAAGCGAGCTAACTCTCAAGTTCAGCTGCTAACATTTTGGTATTTGTCACCTAATTCGTCGAGTATCTAGTACAGTTTGACATGTCCACGGTCCATGAGTTAGTTCTTGCTTTAAAAACCTCGAGGCATTTTGTGAAAATCATTTCCTCTGTTCTTTAAGGTAGCACTAATGAGTTTCAATGAGTGGCATTGGGGTAACCATTTGAATCAAGACACATTTATAATCAGTTTCCACGATTTTTTTTTTTTCTCTTTATCTACATTCTTTCCGAGACTAAGTTTTGGCCTAAAGTGTTCATGCGTAGTTGACTATTTTCTGTTATATGTTTTTACCTTTGTGGGGAATCAGTCCATTTATGGTCCACTGTCCTCTTCATTAAAGTAATAAGGGGGACGCAAACTCCATCGCCTTATATATAAAGAATCTGTAGTTTTGTTAACTATATGTTCTGGATGGACTTGAAAATTGCTGGTTTGATGTGGGAGGGGGAGATGCTGGTGTGACTTTAAATCATTTAGGTATCGCCTTTGTTGTGTCACTTTTTTTACCGATTTGGTCTTGATATTCACTGTTGAATTTGAAAATGTATGCAAAGAGCTTCATTTTGATAGCTGGTGGCTTCAAAGGTGCCTTGATACATCGTCTGTCGCGACTGTAGCCGAAAACTTGACTTGTGCTCATTTAATTAATAATAATTTGCCAGCTGTTCAGGTTTACTTAATAGGATTTCAATTTCATGCTTGGAATTGATTGTTATCACGATTATCTCAAACTTAAACATTACTAGGAGGAAAGAATGGTTAAAAGTCTTAAACCTCTTGGAACATGACCTCCAACTCCCCCACCCCTTAGCCGACCCCCCCCCCCAATAATTTTCACCACTTATCCATAAGATGTCTCAGATTCGTATTAAAGTGTCATTATTAGAAATTAATTTCAAGGACACAGGGTTAAAGGTCATAAAGTGTCAATGTATAACACATTGTTTTGAGTCATAATTTGATGTATATCAGCTTAGAAAACCGTTATTCATGTACACTTTATGACATATCTTCTTTAACTTATACTGATAAAGAGACTTTGTCCAGCGAGCCACGTTTGTGGAACTTACTGTCGTTTTCAGCATTTTTCGCATAGATTTTAGTGGTGATATACGGCTAAGTGGAATGGTTTATGTTCCTTAATGCTTGTAGAGTCTATTTTAACATTTTTTTTAACTTTAAAAATCTGATGCCATATAGCCACAATTGTGCTGAGGTGCCGTAAAACGATACTAAATATATAGATGCATTCCCAAATGAGCATGCATTTCCTTGCGTGGGTTAACACAACTGTAACGAAATGTTTCTAAATGATACTTTAGGTGGGTCAATTGGTAGTTTGTATTTGCGCGGAGGAATTTAAGAAAAAGGTACCGTAGTAATCAAGCGTATTAGCGCGTATTAGGGAGAGAACGGCTTAGACAAACTTTCGAGATTTCCTTAAGAGAGCACTAACATGGGGACAATTCTAGTGCAGAAATACATTTAAGCTTGGAGACTTTATGGGTTTTCATTTTTCCTAGCTGTTACTTTCTGAAAGAGTGTGAGTTTTGCATGTACCACAAAAACAGCGAAAGTGGTTCACAGGGACACATAGACTCAGTTATTTAAGGGATGGCTCAAAATCCGTTACAACGTCTTTTACAACAATTTTGGGGGGCCCTTAGTGGCCGAGTGGTCTAAAGCTCTTACCGTTACGGATCACTGCCATCTCACCTCAGTCTGTGTGGGTTCGAGTCTCGGGCTCGGCCAATGTGGCTATGTGAGAAAGCATGCCGGTAGCTTCTCGTGGGTCGGTAGTTCTTTCTGGGATTTCTCCGGGTTCCTCCTCCACCATTTATACTGGCCGCCATGTATAGCCTATCTTGTGCTGGAAAATGGCGTTAAACCCTATAACAACAACAACAACAATTTTGGGACAACGTAAATACGACGAATCACACCAAGAGCAGTGAGACATAAACTATTAAATATTATTACTATAGTCTTGCTAGTAATATTCCTGATATAATGTTAAGTATTATTGATGTGTATCAAAACGGAAAAGAGGAACAAAACAAATGTGCATCTTCACGAGTCTTAAATACTAAGATTTTCTAGACCATAAAAAATCGCCCCTCAATCCTCCTAGTCAATCTACAACAAAGTAAGAACGGACCAAACCAACAAACGACAGTGCTTCAGTAGAAAAGTCGATCTCAAAGTCCTATGGCTGTAAATCATACTTTCATGGGTTTTCCCTGACCCAGCAAATAACACCGTGTAACTGACGATAAAGGTCATATGCCAAAAGATTTGGAATGCTGCTTCTTTGATATCGAACAGAAACAATGCGACAAGGACAACTCAGAGCTAGTGCTAGGATTTTAAAACTAGATGTTCAGGGCACATGACGTCCGAAAATCTGGGGTCCCAGTCTTAAACATACCCAAAATTTCATTAAAAGTTGAAATATTTGTTGGAAGTTTACAAGGAAGTAATTCTCAGAATCATCCACCTGTCTAAATTTTATTTAAGTTTCAATAGTGACTATAGTCGTATTTCTCCATTGTTTTAATTAGATTTTGAAAAAATTTAGCAAAAAAGAACTGTATATAGAATGTTTACAACAATCATAATTTGCCCATTACAGCTACTGTTGGCGGTGTTGTTTCTAAAAAAATAAATGTACACCTCCTCTCACATCTTAATTTACAAATTACCTTCCTTTTATATATTCTGAGAGAGAGAGAGAGAGAGAGAGAGAGAGAGAGAGAGAGAGAGAGACTGTTGATGGATGATGGTGTCTGTCTCCATGAAACGTCATTAGGAACCAAGTTTTGCACTGAAAATTCATTCACTGGAGGATTCCGTGCGAACATAAGATTTGAAACAGCTTTAAATTTTTGTATTCAGGACAATTATCGTGTCCAAGAGGAGTATTGCGATTTATATTGCTTACACATGGCGTAAATGTTGTTTAACCTGTCTTGTATCCGTTTAAATGTCGATTAACCTGACCAGTGTGAAGCATTGTATAATTTAAAGACAGGGACTGCAAAACGTAAAGGAGCAGATTTCGTTTTTGTTCAATCTGAAGCTATTTGCTTTAGAGAAAGTTGCTCCTCATTTGGGATCTGATTGACTCCCTGGGCATCCACCTGACACAGCATTGACAGATGAAGATTGGTAACCGACTGATCACCATGTACGTGTCAACTGAATCAAGAGGAAGGCTAGTTAGCAGCGATGCAGTGGAGCACCAAGGCAGCATTGTTTTGTAGAAATCATTATTTTGAGTGGTTTTGTTATTTTAGCAAAGTCAATTTGCTATGTTTTCTTTATTTTTTTATCATCGAACCATTGGTTCTAAAACTTAAGCAGTCTATTTAAAAACCTCACCACTTTATGTAATTCACTTACATTATTCACTTGACTGCAATACTTTGCCTTCTTATCGAGTTTTCTCTTATTGTGCAGAGACTCTTCAGTGTTGCATTGTTTTGTTTTAAATTATGTGCTTCAGTACTCTTTGCCAAGTGCGTTGATAATCAATATTCATTGTATGTTATGACGCCCTCATACACAGTGATAACATTTAATTGATCACAAAATAGTCTTAATATGAAATTTTCATAATGTCTTTTTATATTCGCCAGATCCCAAAGTTTATGATCCTGGTCACGACTACAAGATTTCGACAGAGCATGCAGAAGAATCTGTCACCAAAAACAACGGTAAATAATATATTTTCGGATCACGTGTATGTAGTAACGTCTATTCTCAAATTCAAGACCTGAATTGGGAATGTGAACACTGTGCACTTTGTTTTACAAAAGGATTGTTTTAACTTGCGAGAACCTAAAAAATTTTTTCTTGTGAAAGTTTCGATTTTAATTTTACTTGTGACTTTATCGCAGTTCTAATACTATTCATACACAGCCTGTTACATGGTTATGAAACCACATTTGTCCAGCAGGACCGAAATTATTTTTTTATAAACATATTTGTTTGTTAGATAAGAATTACTGATTCAGGTTGAAGTATTCTACCCCATATGACTTTACTCATGCAGGGCACTTGTAGGTAAAGTTCGCGCATGGGCATGTGCGCGTGATCTGAGGATAAAGTCAAGGGGGGAGCCTTTAACCTAGATCAGTGAAAGCATGCGAGTGTGTCTGCTACACACGAGTGCATATAACACCGATTCAGTAGCATCATTTGTTGGTGATGTGTGCTTAGTCGTGATGGAATATGGGCTGGTGTGTGCAGGCAAGGCGATGGGTTCCTTTTACCCGCGGACCTGGGTTCGAATCTCCGTAGAGAACGAATTAAAAATTCTCTAACTTGTATGATATTATTATTTGTATCAAATATTAATTCTGCCTACTATTATCAAGCATCCTCATATAGAATCCAGGAATAGCACTTTTCGTTCTGTATGGTGTATATTGATAATTCTCTCTCTCTCTCTCTCTCTCTCTCTCTCTCTCTCTCTCTCTCTCTATATTTGTATCATCGAAACATGGGTTCCAAAACGTAAGTGATCTATTGAAATCCTCATATTTTAATGTAATACAGGTATGCAACAAACTTGACTGCAACACTTCACGCTTGCTTGAAAGAGTTTTCCTTATGACGTGAAGACCCCGCGGTGCTGCAATATTTTGATAAAACTGAGGTGTTTTTATACTCTTTTTCAAGTCCATTGGTAATCAAGGGCGTTCGTTTGTTATCACGTCCTCATATTGCGGGATGACATTTAATCAATAACAAAGACCCGTACATTGAAATTTTGATAATTAATTTTTTTAAGATTCGCCAGAATCCGAAATCTGTGGCCCGATTCACGCAATCCATACTGTGACCAAGAAGGTAGACAAATGCTCCTTAACCGAAAACAATGGTAATTTTTAAAAATATTAATTATTTCAGAATTATCACTTATTAACAGTATAAACGATTATATTCTACTCTCAAATTCAAGATCCGAAATTGGGAATAGTGAAACTAATGTTACCGTAGATTTCAACTATTTACTCTTTGTTGGTAATCAGGATTGTTTTAATTTATTCGAACGTAATTCTTTTCAAATTAAATTATCAGACTGTATTTTTACATGTGTCATTAACTCATTTGTGAATACTATTCATATTCAACTTGTTACATTTTATGATGCCATATTTTTCCAACAGGATAGAAATAATTTTCATTTATTGGATGACGAATGCTAGAGTCAGAAGGGTGATGAAGATGGAGTTATGAAAACGTTTTTGCTGGGAAATATAGATATTCAACTGCCAGTTTATATGTACACATACCTCACATGACAGCCAGTCTATATGTACACGTACCTCAAAAGACAGCCAGTCTATATGTACATGTACCTCACATGACAGCCAGTCTATATGTACACGTACCTCAAAAGACAGCCAGTCTATATGTACATGTACCTCACATGACAGCCAGTCTATATGTACACGTGCCACACATAACAGCCTGTCTATATGTACACATACCTCAAATGACAGCCAGTCTATATGTACACGTACCTCAAAAGACAGCCAGTCTATATGTACATGTACCTCACATGACAGCCAGTCTATATGTACACGTGCCACACATAACAGCCTGTCTATATGTACACGTACCTCAAATGACAGCCTGTCTATATGTACACGTACCTCAAATGACAGCCAGTCAATATGTACACGTACCTCACATGACAGCCAGTCAATATGTACACGGACCTTACATGACAGCCAGTCTATATGTACACGTGCCACACATAACAGCCTGTCTATATGCACACGTGCCTCAAATGACAGCCTGTCTATATGTACACGTACCTCAAATGACAGCCAGTCAATATGTACACGTACCTCACATGACAGCCAGTCTATATGTACACGTACCACACATAACATCCTATCTATATGTACACGTGCCACACATAACAACCCCTCTATCTGTACACGTACCTCAAATGACAGCCAGTCAATATGTACACGTACCTCACATGACAGCCAGTCTATATGTACACGCGCCTCAAATGACAGCCTGTCTATATGTACACGTACCTCACATGACAGCCAGGCAATATGTACACGTACCTCACATGATAACCAGTCTATATGTGTATGTACATATACCTGACCTGAGAGCACGTTATTAGCGGACGCCTTTATAAGTACTCCTTTTTATTCTCAGGATTGTTAAATATTAAGAATACGTCGCATTGTCTTTCATAATAATGATATCTAAATCGATAACAACTTTCAAGAAATGTCTGCTTTTTTTGCATAATCAGTTGCAGTTGAATCTGCAGTGAATAAATATTTAAAAAATCGCATTTTCTCACATCTTCAGACAAAGCACATATCGCACAAGACAATGTAGAATCAGGACATAGGAGTGCGAATGACCAGACGAATCAACCAAGTTCACAAGACAAAGCAGACGCAGGACATAGGAGTGAAAACGAGGGGATAAGTCAACCAGGTCCAGACGATCAGGGACAAAGTTCAGTCCAGTTTCTCGGTAACATTCGATGTCCGAAGGATTGCCTTGTGGTGTACGCAATTCAATCCGGAAAGCTGGCCTGGCGCAGCGAAGCTAATGGATCCTGGATGTTCCACCAACTACATGAAGTGATTCGGAACTACAAGCAAACTCCATTTGTGGATTTCTTTGACGTCCTGACTAGGACGGCATTTGGAATGGCTCAAAGAGAGTCCAACACGGGGATAAAACTTTCACATGGCCAAAAAGCCGTTCCTATTATCCAGCATAGGCTGACGAAACATCTTCTCATTCCACTGAGAAACTGATAGAGTAATTTTAATAACGTTGGGCCCTTTGACTTGATGATCGCACAGTTTCCACTCAAAATTATTTTTAATGTGATGAATAAAAATGTTTCAGTATTTTTAATATGACCTCTTAAACTTTTTAAATTGCACATCAATGTAAAGCTATTCTTTTCCATCATAATAACGAAAGGTCTAATTTCTTCATGACTGAGCAGTTGCATACAACCGCAGAGAAGGGAAAGTTATGTTCGACACCATGGCTCTCTCAACGTTTAGAACTATGAGTCTTCATTATTTCGTCACACTGTAGGTGAGAATTGTTTCCAACACCTTGATTTGCTACTGTTTGTCCAGAATATTATCTCACTGCCGTTCAGAATAGCATACAAAGCAAATAAAGACCTGGTCTTAGTCCATTTCCCGTTGGAATTTCATTTTCTTATCACAGCAGCTAAGCTGTCTCGCGTCTTGCTGCTGTCTTGTCCCTTTTCCGCAGCTCTTAAACATCCGATCTATTTTTTTTAGAAAATAAAAAAAACAACTAAAACAAATATCCTTCAGATAGTATCAAAATCTCATTCTTCGTACCAAAATGTGAAAAATCTATTGCATAATAATTCCAGTTTTTATGAATTGAACGTGTTTTCTGCAATTTGATTGGATGTAAACGGGTCACGTAATAAAGATCTGGAATTTTTTACACATCGATAAATTCTGCGGACTACTTTTGTTTCCCTGTTTCCACGTCATTTGATGTAAAATTTTATCTATATCAACCCATTACACCGTAATAACAACAACAACAAAAACTCACCCACCCACTCCTGTGATTTCCAATCAAAATTTGCAAACCACAGATAAAAATGGACCATTATAACTTAAAACAATGTAATTGCACAGACTTTACTGCACTCCACCACTCATCCCTTTTGCCTACGAAGGCATGTGGTAGGCTTTACAAGCCAATCTTCGGAAATTATTGCATTTCACCTCGACAACATGTTACAGCAGCGGTTATTAAAGGTCAGGATCATATGTCAAACAAGGGATCTCGCTAAAAATGAACACGATTTTGCTTTTGAAAGATCGAAATGCGTAGAAAGTAACAACAACGTTGCTATAACAACACGTGCCATACGCAAGCGTAATTTTCGAGAAAAAAAGGAATATCCTGGTTTAATCGCAATAACCATTTTTTATATATTAAATTAATGATTATAACAATAACATTAATCCTAGAATTAATAAATATGAGTCCTATCACTAAAAAGTTCGAAGTGAATCAAAGTTCGAATCCAGATGAAGTTCCAAGATTGAAGGCGATGACGTCTTCTATAACCTGTTTTGTGTTGTCGTGTCGACAGTCCCTTGTTGAATCACCAAGAAAAATATTCAGGCTTTAAAATTCCGAATAATTTTCAGTAAATGTCTTTGTCCAAGAATTCTGATGAGCACAAGTATTTTCCACAGTAAATAAATTATTTTAAATATAAAAATTAATTCAAACTGGCAACAACCGAAATACCTTTGAGCCCGAAGGTATGAATTACAACTGACCAAAAATCACTATGATACGTCAGTTTTAACCCTTAACTGAAACGCAAAACGGATCACCTGATACGTCACGTGATCACTTTCTTTCAAGCGACGTAGTAACATTACATGCCAGCTGTCACGTCCGCCATGGACGAATTCGATTGTCACTGAACTAATCTTACTATAAGATTCAATAATAATAAAAAAATTAAAAAGTTATTTACTACAGGGCTAAAACTGGCTCCGAATCTAGATCAGCAAAAGATGCAAAGTTTCAAATTACTGCGTGTTTATCAAGTTTAAAAGAACTGAACTGAATTTTCTGGAAAAATGTCAAATCCAGTGAATAAAGCTATCATTACAATAACATGTAATGAAATAAAAATAAAATAAAAAAGAAATTTCAAACTAACACGCAATTAAATTACATATACGCAACACTTCCCCTATAATGAAAAGGAAAGATTTATATAATAAAGCTTTCTTTTTACCATATGTTAATTATACATGAGTAAACAAAAATTACATAAGAAGAATTCTTACGAATTATACAAAGTGTACATGAAATAATATTTCTATGCACGGGAAAGTACATCTGCTATTAAATTGTCTTTTCCTTTGATGTGCCTGGTGTCAATATTATATTCCTGTAACAACAAACTCCACCTTAACAATCTTTCTTTTTCGTTTTTCATCTTGTCGATGAAAGTAAGGGGGTTGTGATCACTAAACACAATAATCGGAGAAGGAGCTGAACAAATGTAAACTTCAAAATGCTGTAATGCCAGTGTCAAAGCCAAACATTCATTCTCGATTGTTGAGTAATTTCTTTGGTGCTTATTTAATTTCTTAGACAAATAGCACACTGGATGATCAACACCATTTCTATCTTCTTGAATCAATACTGCTCCAACCCCAACATCACTTGCACCAACAGATAGTTTAAAAGATTGACTGAAATTTGGAGCTGTAAGAACTGGTGCACTTTTAAGTATGGCTTTTAACTTGTCAAAAGCATCCTGACATTTTTCAGTCCAAAGAAACTTGTTTTTCTTGCTCAATAAATTTGTCAGGGGTTCAGCAATATTAGAAAAATTGGAACACATTTTCCTATAGTATCCAGCCATACCTAAAAATCGCATCATTTGCTTTTTACTGACAGGCACAGGGAATTCAGAGATAGTCTTGACCTTAGCATCTACAGATTTAGCTTGTCCATGTCCCACGATATGTCCTAGAAATGTTACACAAGCATGGCAGAGCTCACCTGGATAACTTGATTGTCAAACTTGCATCAGTGAGGCTGTCAACAAATTTCCGAACTGTTGCTAGATGTTCTTTCCAGGTGTCGTTGTAGATGATGACATCATCGATGTAAGCATCACAATTATCTTAACCAGAGGTAATCATATTCATCAAACGTTGAAAGGTACTTGGCGAACCCTTCATCCCAAACGGCATTACTTTATATTCATAAAGTCCATCTGGAGTCACTAATGCCGAAATTTCCTTTGCCCTTTCCGCTAGTGGAATTTGCCAAAATCCTTTCAGAAGGTCAAATTTGGTGACATATTTGGCATTTCCAATTTTATCAATGCAATCATCGATTCTTGGTAATGGAAATGAATCTGTCTTAGTCACACTCTTCCCCTTCCTATAATCAGTGCACATACGGAAAGTTTTATCTGGTTTCGGAACAAGTATACATGGTGAACTCCAGTCACTTTTACTGTGCTCTATGAAATCATTCTCCAGCAAAAACTGAATTTCTTTTTTTTTCAAGTATTCCTGTTTGAGAGGGTTCATCCTGTATGGGTGTTGTTTCACAGTTTTGGAATTTACAATTTCAACGTCATGATAAAGTTTGTTTGTCCTAGTAGGAATATCTGGAAATAAGTGCTCATATTCAAATAATAACTGTTTAAGTTCATTCCTTTCTTGTTGTTGCAACTGTGAAAGTTTATGCTCCAAATTGTTCATAATTTCCGAATTCCGAAGATTTGTCACTCTAAAATCAATGGAGCCCGATTCAATTGCTTCACTTAAATCCTCAGTGAGCGGGACAGGTACAACTAAATTAATTGCATGATTTAGCTGGCTATCTCTCTCAATATACTCCTTAACATGTTTATGTGGCGAGGTTGTTTTTTGGGTTTTTTTTCGCCTCCCAGGAGTATTTATGATGTAATTTAAATCATTTACTTTCTTTTCAACCGTGTACGGACCATAATACTTGACCTGAAGAGGATTTTGTGGAATGGGAAAGAGAGCCAGAACTCTATCACCAGGATGAAAACTCCTTTCCTTTGAGTTTTTATCATGCCTTAATTTCATTTTGACTGATTAGAGTGCAGATTCGCTCTTGCGACCTCACAAGCCTTTGACAACTTATACTTAAAATTGGAAGCATAGTCGAGAAGATTAAGTTCAGTATCGTTTCTCTTTCAACAACTTCAATGGTCCACGCACAGTGTGTCCGAAAGCTAGTTCAAAGGGATTGAATCCTACAGATTCTTGAACTGACTCTCTAACAGTAAACAACAGTAAATGAATGCCTTCATACCCGTGTCAAAGCAATATGATCGAATCATATTTTTCAAAGTCTGATGAAATCTTTCTAAATCCCCTTGGCTCTCAGGGTGTTAGGCAGAAGATTTGAATTGTTGAATGCCTAATTCATACATAACTTGCTGGAAAATTCCAGACATAAAATTTGACCCTTGATCCGATTGGACAGATTTGGGAAGACCAAACTGAGTTTAAAAAAAAAAAAAAAACTTTATCAAAACTTTTACTATTGTTTTAGTTTTTATATTCCTCAAAGGAATTGCCTCTGGGAATCTTGTTGACTCACATAATGGTCAACAAGTATTGGTTTTCTGACTTGGTCTTAGGTAAGGGACCAATAAAATCTACCATTATTCTACTAAATGGTTCGTCAAATGCAGGAATTGGTTGCTATCTAGAGTCAATGGGAATTTAACATAGTGAATATGTAGCGACAAGGGATTGGGGCTGTCTAGGGTCTATAGGAATTGAACAGGGGTGACGTCACGGTACTGGACACTGGGGAAACAATGGCAACGATGTTTCAAGTGGCTGACCTAAATCGGGTGGAACAGTGTGGCAAGGGGTTGACCTGAATATGCGTTACTCTAGGGATAAATATAGAGACATTGATAGAGAGACGTGGGTAGAGACATGGTTAGAGACTAGACATACACAGATTTATCCACATAAATCTATCACACAAACAACTATACAACCGACTAAAATATGTTTAGGCAAGGGAGAATACGCATCATTTCGAGGCAATGGACTGGCCCTGAAAAGGGCCTTTGGGTTTCTTCTTCATCTTCTTTTCTTTCTTCTTCTTCTTCTTCTTCTTCTTCTTCTTCTTCTTCTTCTTCTTCTTATTCTAATTTCACTCTTCTCTCCTTCTCCTCCACCAACTTCTCATCTTCTCCATTACATTTGTCTTCTTTTTTCTTCCATTTGCTTGCTTCTTCTCCTCCTTCTCCTCTTCCTCCTCTTTTTCTTCTTTTCATACGGCTGTTCCATATACATTCCAAGGTAGCTGCATTGGTCCTATGTCTCTCTCATGTAGAGACCGCCTAATGAGTTAACGCTGTGGAATTCCTATAGCCGCTCTATCATTCATCGTTGTAGCCTGTTATTCGTGTCCGTTTCGGTAGCTTTTAGTGTAGGGCAGCTCTCTGCAGGCGCGCGGTAGACTAGACAGTTATACTACATCGTTTGGCCACGTTCTATTTACTTCTATTTCTTTGTTTGGTTGTTTCGTGATCCTTAATGTGTAGCTCTTTGTCTTTGTCCGGCCTTTTCCCGCCGGTGCCCTTTTCACCGTACTCCCGCTCCGCTGATCCTGCCTGTTCGGTGTCCACTGCCTGAATGGTTGAACCTCAGACGAAAAAAATAAAAAGAAAAATTTAACAATTCCCACATCACCATAAAACCTTGGAACGCGCGGACCCAAAAGAAACACCCACGTTCACTTTTTTCCTACAAACAAAACTTTATTGCCATCCATCCAGACATACAACCCTAAAACAAACATACACTATCTTACAAGCCATAGAAACGAAATGTTTATAGGCATACTTCTATTGCATCACTTACAAACACACACACACACACACACACACACACACACACACACAAAACCTTTCAAGCCAAAGTAACGAAGTGTTTATAGACACACTTCTTTTTATGACCCTACTAATACACAAATACAGACAAATATTTTGGCAATGGAGTAGTATGTCTTTTCTAGATTTCTGGGTAACACTGAAAAGGGCTGTTTTGTTTGGGGTTTGGCAATCTCTTGTCGTCTAAGATTGCGTTCCCGTCTGGCTGCAGGATTTCCGACAGCATAGGGTCTGCTTCTTCGGAAGGAGAAGGAGAACTCTTTAGTGTCTAATCGAAAGTCTACAAAACCTCTGTCTGGCTCCTGCTGTTGTTGTTGTTGTTGCTGCTGTTGCTGCTCTCTCTGCTGTTTCTGAAATCTGTACTTCTCGGTCCATTCTTCTTGCTTCTTTTTATTTCTTCTTTAAAGACCGCTTCTATCAGGTCTTGTGCCACTTTCAGCATCCTGACATCAGGCTTTGGCATTGGGATTTGCCTGACACGATGCAAATGGACCTGTGGTTCGATTAGTTTTGCCAGTTTAGAAGACATCTTTATTAGTTGACGAGTCAACATTGTATGGCAGACAGGAGGCTGCCTCGCTTTATATGGCTCAGGCGCGGACGCGATTGAAAACATCCCTACTTTTTTGGTAGGAACGCTATAGTTCATCTTATGGTGAGGGATAGAGCGTCAAAGAGGATAGATAGTGATAAGAAAAATTTGAAACAAACAAGAAACAATAATTTTATGATAACATACTTATTCAACCAACCAACCAACAACCAACAAATAATATAACATCAACACATTTTTTTCAAATAACACATTTTTGACAAAGTTCACAAAGTTGTAAAGTCAAGTTAGACTTCCACTGATGGAGGTCATTTGGTCATTGATGTACACTACATTTCCTAACTAAAGACAAGAGATATCCATAATGGTCACAAAACCATCTATCTACCTTTTCATCGTTTCTAGAAGAATCACGATCAAAATAAGTCACTAAATATTCTAAGGGATATCCAAGACTGTGCTGATGAAGAAAATACACACGATATTGTCCACACACCATGGAATCTGTGCCTTGTAATTTCACATTATTGAAGCGAGTCGTCTGGACATTTCTCATAAAGTCGATGATGTCGTCTTCCAAAGGCGGCAATCCATACGAATAAAAACACTCCACACACAGGCATCGTGAGGAAAGTAGACGGCTACCCAGAGGGTTCCTGGGAGATAACTGTCGTCCGTGTTGATGACATAAGCTTGATGGTCTTTAGGTTTGCGATGAGAAAGTTAATCTTTAGCGCACACGACAGGATTCCAAGAAGCGGTGTACGAACTGTTTTTCAAAAGATATTAATGTTCCCAGGTATCCATTTTGTTTTTTGTTTTTTGTTTTTTTGTTTCTTCACAGGTAATGATAAGTCATCAATTAAATCCTGAATTTTTGATTGAAAATCTCTATTAAGTAATCGTTTCTTGACTTCGTCTCTATACCCTGTCCCAAGAGAGATTCGATGCAATGGATCTCTAGAGCAGTCAATGGAGGGGAGGAGTGATCACGCAAGTATTTATACCACTGATGCAACACTGCTTCTTCCGAGATGAGACCCCAAGCGACATCCAGATACTCGTCCAATTTTTCTTCTTGACTCATCATCAGACATTTATCGTGTTGAATTTGACTGGGATGATCGTTTTGACATCCATAGCAATCTTTCGTGGTCAGTCCTGTAATAGTTTCCGCCCGGTGTTTGGCAAAACAGGAGACTAAATGTTGTTCTTGTTCTGGCCATTTGGACATTACCATCACCTCTTCGTCTTTGTCTTTTTTAGTGGCTGGTTCTGCTTCCAAGATATACTCCCATTCCATTTCGAAAGATTCACTACCATGCAGAGAGGGCTAAGAGTCTTCCATAGCTTCTAATAGTCTAGAATGACTTCTCTCAAACTGTTGATTTCTATTGTATTGTCGAATTCGACATACAAGATGACGTTTATCGTGTAGTTCCGTCGATCGATACAACAATAGACCTTGAGACGATGCTAACAGCATTCACAAAAAAGATACATTTTATGCAAAACAAAGTCTATCAAACTGCAATTCCAAATTCGATTAATAATACATGGAGAATAACAAATGCACCAAGAGAACAGTTAGTAAGAAATGTATTTATTGTTTTCCAGCTACAAAACCGACGTGGAAGTCAGCTTCAAAACAATTCTGCATTTGATAGCCCAGATATCAGAGGAATATTTGTCAGAATAAATTTTAAGTAGTATCCAGAACGAGCGATCGAATGCAATTTTTCAGCTGATCCTGCAAGCGCTAGCTGACGGAGACGTATCTCGAGCTTATATGTCCCTTATGGAAGCTATGCAAAAAATATCAAGATGCTGAAAGCGGATCTCAAATTTCAATCGAAGAATTTAGAACGCTTTATCCGATATTTCACTTTGAAGTCAGTAAGCATAGTGAACGAGCTATCGGATCAACGTCAGACATTGAAGTCACGTGGACACTTGGACAGGCTCCAGCTGCTCCAGATAATGAGTATCATGCTTAGGCGCTAATTGTATCTGACAGATTCTTAACGTTTGATTCAAGGGCAGGATGACCGTCCAAATTTAAATGCCAAGTGTGAGGTGCTTGGTTTATAACTTTATCAAACAAGCGTGCGGTGGGAATGTATTGATTTTCTGTCTAGATTGACTACCAGGCTCTCTGCACTTGGGTTACAATTTTATCAGAAAAGCGGGCAGAATGTATTGATCAACCTAACAAGCGCTGGAATTACTGTAGTACAAATTTTATCCAGCAAAAGGAAAATAAATACAGAATGAAATACATTACACACGTAGTGAATTTATCGCCGGGACAAGTAAAACAACTAGCACAAGCTATTATTAAACGACAGTCTTTCGCTTAAGATAGATTTCGGAACCCCGGGTGCACGATCGTAGACCTAATGCTGACACAGCGGCAAATCAATAAAATACGACTGGAAAAACCTTTTATTTTAAATTTATCAGCAGCGTAAGTTACTGCAATGTCTAGATCGCAAGCAATATGTGGTGGTTTTCTGGGACCTGCATTGGCAACTATTGCGAAAACGTTGCTACCCAAAATATTGCCAGTATGAGGCACCCTGGGGATAGCTGCTGCCTCGGGCGCCGTATCCGGGGCCACGAAGAAGGCTGTGTCGGGTGACGGTATCAAACAATTAGTGTAGAATTTCACTTTTGACTAACGATTACAAATAAAAAATGCCCAAATCGCTAGCGATTTGTAGTAAAACATGAAGCGTTGAGAAACGTAAAATATCAAAGAAACGTAAAACAACTAAAACAAAGACGAATCGGAAAGCGATCGAAGGTGGATTTATAGGTCCGTTGCTAGTAGGAATAGCGGGAAGTCTACTTCTCAATCTGCTGGGGATAGGACGTGGGAGACGATTAATGCTATCCGGTACCAGGAGGTAGATCACTCTGTGATCCATCCGCTAAGCAACTTTGAGATTCTAGATAAACTGAAAGATGTCAGCGAATTTCAAGGAGTATTTTCTAAAGATGAGCTCGGAATTCAACCTGCAGGGAGACGTTGTGTAATAAGTATTACAAATTTTAACGAAGGATCTGGTATGTGTTGGGTAGCTCTTTATAAAAACAATTATTTTGATTAGTTTGGCTGCCGCCAAGTGATGTCATCAAACTGCTAGCGTCTCAAAAGTACAAAAATTCAATTATTCGTCTAATAAACCACAGC
>JAECUM010036470.1:0-13535 GCA_016617855.1 Megalonaias nervosa | reverse complement strand
ATATATATATATATATATATATATATATATATATATATAATTTATGTCTTCTGATTGTATTTTCAACACTTCTCCTGTAGAACAATACAGATGTCTTCAGATGTATTTACTTAGAAAATAAAACTAAGAAGCGTGACCCTTTTCTGCATTTGAGGTGTTTGCGACAGGAGCAAGCAAATAGGAAATAAAAATTATACTAATTCATTCCGTTAATATAGATTTTTATAACAGATTGCTTGATGGTGTGTGTGTGTGTGTGTGTGTGTGTGTGTGTGTGTGTGTTCCCTAAGGCTATACATTCTGCCTTCCCAAGATGGTGCCTTGTCCTCAGGGGGAGGAGGTTTTAATATAGTGCCTATGGTAACATTATACATGTCCACCTTGGGCATAGACCTTACATTACTTACCCCCTACGTTCCACTTATAGCTCAAATATTATCTTAAATAAGCCAGTGAAGTGCATACACGTGCCTATGACAGCTTGACTCGATAGTTCAGGGCTGCCAGTATATATCAGCATGTTTCATCTTTGCAGCGTGGACAAAGACTGGCAGCCGTATAAAACAGTAGATAAACGTAGAGTATAATGTATTTGTTATGCAAACAATGACTCGTCAGGACCTTACCAAAGCCAGCCATTCCTCCGTTCCGTTTAAGCACTTTCGTTGTGCGATAAACCAAATATGTTTGCACAATCAGGATCTTCTTATGATATTTGAAAGATAAGACTTTTAATTTACCTGTAAGAGAACATTCGTGTATTTAACCCCATCATACACATTTGTCGCCCACGGATTAAATTATTCAAATCAGTTGTCCCAAACAGACCAGTGAAGTAATAGAAATCAAGTTTTGCTTTAGAATTTATGTTCCAGAATCTGTGATGGGTCGGATAAAGGGTGGTCGGGTGGTAGTACAGTGGGCACATCCCCCCGTCATGCCCCCCCCCCTTCTTTATCCCGGTTGCCGTGGATACAACTGCATGTAAACCATGTATAGGTCTATACCGTCTGATACTTAGCCTAATATAACTGTATAAAGTACACATATAAAGGACAGTTTAGGGACTGCTTTCAGGTTGTATTTTTAGATCTATAAGGGCTCCCTTATATCTTAAGTGCCTCAGCCCCAGCTCCCAAGTCTTAATCCAGACTAGAATCTTCAGATATTCAACGATACTAATTTTAACAATTTTCTCAAAGCGCATGTGAGCTTGGTGCCAAAAGGTGGATTTGTATTTACTAAAATAGGTTCTATCAACTCTAAGCGAGCCGATGAGATGATGAAATTTGACGTGACTAAGAAATATCAGTTAATTACTGAATTCGGATGTCCTGACCTGCAACAAAGTATTATCGATATATTCATGCCATTGCTTTAAATAGCGTAAATTGAATCAACAATTTTTATTGATACATTGATAGCCTTTGCTTTAAGTAGCATAGATTGAATAGAAAGTTGCACAGGAGAGCCTCATCAAATTCGACAAAAATAAACTTGATTTATAAACCTGTTTGCGTGGTTCAACAGTAATTCAAAGGCAATATAAGTACCTTCCGATTTGTAACAGTTGCAGAGCGATTCGTAAGAAGAGACTGCTATTTATGAATATGTATACACTAATGGACCAGGAATTTGTATATTACACTAGCATTTTGAGGCAGACCAAGGAGACATGAAAATGTAAACATATCAACATGAAGAGAGAAGACATTTTTCAAGTACGTACTGTTTCATTTAGCTAGATGCAGGTAGCAGTCTATTCGGAGTTTTGTAATTTTTCCTATTACATCTTTCTGTTGTACAATATTATATATTTTTGAGAGCAAAAGGTGTTATGCTACTATTTAAGTTCACGTTCTTGTTTATTATCATGTGCAAAGACTTAAACATTTTATATATTATTTATAAAAAAAAAACCCTCATCAAAACAAACGTTATATATGTATGAAATTACTAGAATGACCAATTAAGCTGGTTAACTTCTGCTGTGAGTTAAGACGTTTTCATTCTAATTCTTTTACCAGATTTTACAGTTACCACCATGTTACGTGTATAGGCTCGTACAAAAGTAACAAAGAAAAGAGTAAAGCCAACAAGCTTTGTAAATTTTAACAAAATAATTTATTTCCCTAGAAAACAAGGTAAAAATACGAAAAAGGACTTACGGTTTGTGAATCTAATAAAAAATTAATCCTACAATTTAAGAATATGAGTCCTATCACTAAAAAGTTCTAATTGAATCAAAGTTCGAATCCCGATGAAGTTCTAAGATGGAAGGCGATGACGTCTTCTATATCCTGTTTTGTGTTGATGTGTCAACAGTTCCTTGTTGAACACAAAGTACCTCTGAGCTTCGAAGGTATTAATCTACGACTGACTGAAAACACTAAAAAAACACCTGTTTTAACCCTCAACTAAAACGCAGTTTAGACCCCGTGATGTATCACGTGATCACTTACTCTGAACAACGCAGTAAAATAATATGTCAATTAGCACGTAGGCTAGTATAGCCTTAGCTAAGAATCAATGATTCCCACAGTGGAAATGAATTTAAAAAAAGGTTGTTTACAACAGAGCTGACGCAAGCCAAGAATAACCTTGATTACGACCAATGATTTTCACTCTGTGTTTACCGATTCTGAACCAAGGTCATGAACTAGGTCAGCTAAAAATATAATGTAGCAATAGTGATTATTTACTAGAACTGAACTGAACTTTCTAGAGAAAATGTCAGATCCAGTGAAGAAAGTTATTACAATAATATGCAATGAAATAAAATTAAAATAAAAAATTTAAAACTAACACACAAGTAATTTAATTACATATGCGTAACAACCAATACCAGTAGTACTGACAACTGTCCAATTGTATAACTACTGATAAGCATGGTTTCTATTACTGTTGGTATTTTCTGAAGTAAAATTGTCAAGGCATTAGCTTTAATACTAGTCGCATAATTATATAAGAGATATACATCTACATATATGCATTTATAGCCAGCCAGTTTGATGGATGCAGTACGAAGACACATTTAGTCATTTGCAAAATTTCAGTCTCAAAAGATGATACATCTGTCCAAAAGCGAATATATCTCATTGGATCTCAGGATAAGGATGTGGCAACTTTAATAGCATGTGTAAGGAAATAAAGGATTAAAAATAACGAAAGAGAAAACGTATAGAGGACATCTTTTGAGGAATATAATCTATTATAATGCAAAGTAAAGAGGATGAATGCCCAACATGTACAATAAATTAAATCAAGGAAAGAAGGAAAGACGTAAATGATGCAATGGAAAGTGCATACACTGCACCCAAACGCGAAAAGTGAAAGCACTGGAAAAATGGTGCGAAGACGAGAAATGGGCAAAATTGTGTCCCACATTAGCTATTTGAGCCACTTGAGGACAGATGAGCTACTTGGAGACCTTTGTTATAAGAACAACTTGAGGACAGATGAGCTACTTGGGAACCTTTGTTATAGAAGCCACTTGAGGACAGATAAGCCACTTGGGGACCTTTGTTATAGTAGCCACTTGAGGACAGATGAGCTACTTGGGGACCTTTGTTATAGGAGCCACTTGATGACAGATGAGCTACTTGGGGACCTTTGTTATAGTAGCCACTTGAGGACAGATAAGCCATTTGGGGGACAAGGGGAAATTCTAAATTAAATTGGTCCACAGGTTAAACATGGGAATGGAACTATGGGGACAAAATTGCTTATGGGGACAAAAGTGTTTACGATGGGGCAGAAGGGTTTATAGGGTCAAAAATGAAAGGATAATGGGTAAGGATTTTAAGTTTTAATGGTCAGCATAAACAAATAAGCAAACACTCAAACGCAGGCAAACAACACTCAGACAGAACACACATTTTTGGCAGTCATCGATTAGTATTTTATCTATAGAGCGGAGGACCCTGTGGTGTTGACATTCAAAAAACAATGTTCATGTGTCAGATCTGTATTTCTTTCAGCTAGGTCATGAGCTAAACAGGAGACTAAATGTTGTTCTTGTTCTGGCCATCTCGACGTCATGGTGGTCTCTTTGTCCGTTCCTTCTGAAATTGTTTTCTCTTCTTTTTCTGGCTCATCGTCACACACATTTTCATATTCTATCTCCACAGATTGCCCGTATTCCAACTTTGTTTCTAATAGTCTAATATCACTTCTCTCAAGCTGTTATTCTCCAGTATTGTCAAATTCTGCATACAAAATGAAGCTGACCCGATTTTATAGGGTGAAAATGTCCATCGTCGCTGCCTTGATCAGGAGTGAAATCAAAGGTCCACAAAGAACAACTTCCAGCATTAATCGTCGTGCGAAATATTGTGGCTGCTGTTGGTACCTAACTGTCTCGTGGTTTCATACAGAGACAAGTATGATCTAAAGTAACTTTTCTGGGCAAAGTCAGGTTCGAAGAGTCTGGTACACAAAATCTGGCCATCTCTATTGAATTCTATCTTGGACACTTTGAAGTGTTGGAACTTGAAAGAATTTTGATCAATGACTCCGTTGATGGCTGCATTGCTGATGATGCCGATGAGTAAACATTTGGGAAACTCTCCTTGGAAAAGGTGATCTTCGATCTTGGATCAGAGTGAAGAGGCAATGGTAAAGGTTTTCACTTTCACTCGTCGTATCGGACACTTGGCTGTCGCTCAGCTCTAATTTGGTAACACTTCTTCACGGCGAACGTAGAGCTGGCTATTTCGATGACGGTTTCTTACTCGTTAGCATTAACCATCAAATGGAAAACGGTAATATTTCGACTCAATCTCAGGCGGACATCCACTCCGTTCAGTAGGCACTTATCTTGCAGCCACATATCCAAATACAAACGATCCATTACTACTGCACTGCGCCCTACTTTGATTTTGTTTCGACGGTCGTTAAATACCACATTGTGAGGAACGTCAGCTTCTGTTAAGTCTGTGTCAATGAAGACCTCAATGGTGTCAAGTTTCCATACCAAGGAAGCATCCAGATGTGTGTTCTTGGCTTCTTTTCCGTACGTCAAGAGATTTTCTAAGTACGCTCGGTAGGGGTAATTATCCATGCTGCTGCTGACCAGTTTGTTATTCAAGTACAAATCCAGTTCGCTGAACAACGAATGCATATAATTGTTGAAGAGCTACTCTGGCATCGGCAAATGGAGCGGTGTTACCCATTTTGAAAACCTTGGCTTTCATTTACATCTAACTGTTATTCAGATCGATGTAATATTCGGTCTGTCCTTTGATTTCAAATTCGATAGGGGCAGATGTAGTCAAAGAAGACACGGGATAAAATTCTACGCACTGGGATTCTTGCATCTTCATTATGGTAGGTGGCATGGCAAACAGATCCAGTTCTGACTTGGAACATTCGCAAGCATCTTGGTGCGTTATTTTCTTTGTAATCAAGGACGTCTAATGATCTGGGTGTTCTTCATTCCTTAGTGTTGATGAGCTCTGAAGGGGTTTCAGCGTCTATTTCTGCCTTGTCCTTGCTGTGGCGTGGAGGAGGAAAGAATGCTTTGAACAACAGAGTGCAGCGCATTTATAGCGCTCTTCATGATACGTTTTTAACCACATCATAACCAGCACTTTCTTGACCGAGAGTGAAATGCAGACTTCACAAGCTTTGCCAATAAGTACACTTTGTAATAATAAAGTCTGTAAAGGGCCAAATTTCTGTCGATCTATCAAGAAAACATTAAGTTGGATAGGCGAACGATTAATTAGATTTATGGGGGCTGGCACGAGTTTAAATCGCCGTAATGCACGGATTGGTACAGTCTCTGTCATGAGTTTAGCGATTTTTGATTAAGGCTACGTTTGTTTAAACTGAACAGGATAGGGGTCAACTTCTGATCGGTATGGAAAACTGTCATTTCTGAAAGTTACCAGGAATCAGTTGGGTAATCAATGTTTGTCAGGCGAACTGCACTGTTTGAGCCTAGTTCAGGCGGGAATTGTATATTTCATCCAGATTGGTCACGCTGTGAAGGGGGCGTGGTTTCACATGAAAACTCTCAGTTTAAATGTGCTAATAGCAAATTTGAAATCAGTCTACGCTTTTGTTCTGCAAGAGAAACAAATATAAGGGGACTCCGAGGGATTTAAGAAGTAAATTCACTCGTAAAATCATCCAGGGGAAGCGATTGTCTGGAAAAATCGACAGACATAAAAGCTTGAAAGCACAAGGTATTTGCATCAGTTTTTATGTAATTCGTTGATACTACTGTGATGATTTGTTTGATTTATTTGCTTGTATTTGCATGGATTTATTTGTTTAAATTCGTAGATCAATTTTCTTGATATGGTATAACTGCGTTGAGTTCGTTTATCTGAGTCCGTACAATGATATGTTTCTTTATATATACATTGACGGCTCATTTGAAGGTATAGTCATGATTATTCTAGGAAATTACGTATCTAGAATTGCATGCCTTATTTTATATAGGAAATTAGGTATCTAAAATTTCATGCCTTATTTTAGTTGAGATGCGAGAACCCGTGTGAATTCTCCGATATGAGTTCACGTATGATAACTACTTGATTGTTGTTATAAATACCGTAGTGTAAGGAATTTGATTCAGTCATTTGTGTAATGTCCGCCAGTAATTGAAATAGCCATTGGGAGTACATTAACCTTAGGGAGCTAGGTTTGTACGGTCCGCATTGTTTAGGTAAGACCAGATGGCCGTAGGATCTGTTTGAATTAGGATAGAATTTATCTGACAGTAACAAGAAAAGATTAGGAGCTCTTCTCAGGAGGGGTATACAGCAGAACACTTAGGGTGTCGTTTGTTTACTTTTACAAGGTGAGATTTGTCCCACCAGGGTCTACGTGACGTATCACGGATTTGCAAGCCACCAAGGGTTCTGCGTGACGTATCACGAACTTGCAAGCCAAAGTGACCACACAAGTTGGAAGGCTAAAGACAGCAATACACCTGAGAATTCGGAAAAAAGAGGAAAGTCAAAGGACCCAGACTTACAGGCACAGGAAGCCAAAGAAACAGTCGAAGAGATTGGACTGATGCAAAAACTATCAGGTTATGAATCTGTACAAAGCAGTGTTCGATTTCACTCGGTTTGATGATGATTTAAATTCTATCGCTTAACAGATCGGCTATTGTAAATGCATATTTGTATTTTGAAACTCGTTTGAAAATTTGAATCAAGGAAGTGTATCTTGTTAATGTAATGTATTATTACAATTGTTTATGAATTTTATTGTCTATTAATTTTTTATTAAATTTTATGGTATGTACGTATACGGGGGCTCGTGTCTTTTTGTTCTATATACCTGCTCAGATCTTTATCTATTCCACCTGTAAATTTCACAATTTCTATTGATACTTACTCGCTCCGGGCAAATTACACCGTAGGTGACAAAGTCCAATGCTTTCTTCGCCATTTTAATTTTTCAGTAATTTTCTCCAGTGAGGAAAGTATTAATCTGTTTTTCTCTCTTTAAAGGTGGTACGAACCTAATATTTCTTGTAAGATCAAAAGCTGAACTTGTGTGTAAAGGGGTGTGTGTGCTCCACCTGCCAGTTCTAATTCTTTTAATTTCAGTTACATTTCTCTCTATTCTTTCTGCATTTGCATTGCTTTCTCTTATTTCTTCATTTGCATCTGTCTCTTCTCTCTCTTTTTCCCATTGCATTTGCCTCTCTCTCTCTCTCTCTCTCTCTCTCTCTCTCTCTCTCTCTCTCTCTCGTTTATGATTTCCAACATTTCCAACATTTTTTTTAGGAGCTGAGCTTTCTTAACTCTATTTCCATCTGGGATTTATTTATACTGTAATTCTTTTAACTTCCTATCAAAACCAAAAAACACACTTAATAATCAAACCCATAGCACTTTTATGCAAAAAAAATTTATTTTCCACCAAATTCTGAAATAAAATATTATCGCTTCGTTAAAGATGCCTTCGCTTCAGAAAGATCATAATGTTTCTCAAGCTCACGCAACTCATTTTCAAAGACTAACCCTTAATTGATAGGATTTAACACAAAATTCTCCACTTTAGATATCATCGTGAAAGGTTATTGGTTTCACTAAAGATTTCTCAAGTATGTGAAATTAAAATTTGTACCGTGGACAATTGAGAATTCCGAAACAAGGTCAATTTAAATTTCAAAAGCAATTTAATTTCTATTGAACATTTCAAAGAAATTCAGATCCTGTGCGAGCGCTACCAATTTCTGTTACGAATCTATGGTCTTAAACTAAGTAACAGAAAGAGCAAAACAACAAGTGTAGTAAAATTGAACAAATAATTTAAAAGAAACTTAGAGTACTGTGAATTAAGTTTTATTGCATGTTCAAAAGTATAGTTCTCCGAATGAATTCCAGGATTGAATGTGTTGATGTGCCAACAGTATTGGTGTATCTCAATGATATAATCCAGAATGTTTTTGACTGAATTCACAATAAGCCCAAAATAGTGATTTAGTCCAAAATGTCATTGAGCACTTTGTAATTATAATGAATAATGTTTAAATAAATAATTCCTCTCCAGTTATATATGAACACAGCTGAGCTTAAAGCACAAATGAAATAATTTTGTTTGCTCCAAACTTACACACATCAAGTGACAATATATAAGCATCCAAAGTTTCATCCATGTATCTCAAATAACTCTTAAGTTATAGAGCAGACGGGAAAAATGCGACTTAAACCTACTACAATGAGCTGTGACCTTGACACTGAAGATAGGACAGACAAACCTGTAAGCTAGACACCTTCTACAAATGGCATACAACTGTATCTAGTCCAGTCCTTTAATCGCAAAAAATAAATAAATAAATAAATAAATAAATTAACGGCATAGAACGGAAATGAAAACACGATGGTAAAGTAGGAATTGTCATCTTGACCTTTAAGACAGGAAGCCAGTGTGCTACGCGACACACTTCAGAATGCCAAACTTCATCGCTAAGTCCTGGAAAGCTCAAATGTTGCAAAGCAGAAAGGCAAGTGTAACAGAAAAACTGTTAAAGATTCACACCTCATGTTGAGATCTCTCCGGCTGCCAAAGTGGTTAGAGCGTCCGCCTCGGACAAGTCATACCAAAGTCTTATAAAAATGGTACTAGCAGCTGCCTCACTTGGCGTTCAACATTAAGTGGTTAATGTTAGAACTGGTCAGCCTGGTGTCAGGATAGGACTGGGTAGAACATGATGCTACATGTCTGTAGCATGATGCCCCAGTGCTAGACATCACTATAAACTGCCACACTGAAGACATCATAGCTATATGACTAAAGAATTGTTAAAACTACACTGCACCAATCGTCTAGAACTCGGCCATTCGCTAGCCCCCACCCCAGGATGAATTACGGTTAAAAATAAAGAAAAGTACTCCATGTGTACGGGAACTCACTCGCTATTTAAGCGGAAAATCATCTTTCAGCTATATGCACAAAATCCACTGCTTGTTTTGTTTTATATGACAAAAGTGAATATGTCTCTGTGCACACCAAAGAGATTCAGTACTGACAATGCGAAAGAGCTGGAAAGAATGAAGAATGGACACATTACTGATAGTCTAAAGAATTAAATAAAAGTTATATGCCGTTGCTTGGTGTGTAATAAGTCGCTGAAAGTACATTATGTAACACTGTTTGAAGTGAGATTACGGAAGCGGAATCTATATGCCAAATGTGCGCTCACGGAAAATATACCAGAGAATTCCATACATGGGAGAGTAGTATTTCTTGCAGCTTTCGTTTTCGCTATATAACTTGAATTGACTGAGAATTACAAATACGAAATAATGCAGGCCTATTGTTATATAACTTGAATTGACTGAGAATTACAAATACGAAATAATGCAGGCCTATTGTTATATAACTTGAATTGACTGAGAATTACAAATACGAAATTATGCAGGCATATCGAAGGCTAACCAATATTTTCCGAGTATGTCAAACAATCCCTCCTAAATTTGTGAATAATGTTCTTTACGACATCTTGAAAAAAAAACGATGACAGAATCAACGATGATAGAAATATCAATAGTTACTTGTTGAGACATTCATCAAATAAAAGTTTAAACGAGTAAGTCTGACCAGGAAAATTAACCCCCAAATCGTCCTCCTGCAAGTCTCACCATACATAGGTTAGTTTTCGTGTCTCTAACGTCATTATGATAGCAGGGATTAGGACGGTGAGAATTTGATAAGGATTCTTTAGTTTTGGGCGATAGACATTTTCAATTTGCAAAGGGAAGGACAGACGTATAACATGAAGATTGCCCTCGCACTGTTGTTCTGCTCTTCACTGTCACATGGTAACTTATACATGGCAAACAGTCGTTACAATATATGTAATTCTGTTTCATGTGTGTGTGTGTGTGTGTGTGTGTGTGTGTGTGAGAGAGAGAGAGAGAGAGAGAGAGAGAGAGAGAGTCGATTGCCATTTCTATGTCATGTGCAATCCATGACCTATTGTCTGATCATTTCAGTTAATCATAATTTTACAGTTGCCACCAGTCATCCTAGATCTGTTGAATGTTTCCCGCTATACTGTGCAATACAACCTTGCGAACCATGGCTGTGTTCTAACCATCCCAACGCTACATGCAGGTACCAGTCTTCACAAGACACTACCCAAATCCACTAAAATTGAACCTAAATACTTGTATTTCTTGATATTAGTTCTTCAAATTACTGAACAGAGCGTATTAATATACTATCACTTTCAAATTCATGTAGAAGGGCGATGTATTCAAACTACGAGTATAAATTCAAACATACCAAGGCAGCCTAAGTCATGTGTATTATACATTATTATCCTGGTGGTGAAAGATGCAAATATATCAGCAGCAATATTTACATCGTTGCTGTGGTCAGCTTTCTTCATTTATCATCGTTGCCTTAAATAATGTGGTTTGACTTAATTGCGGATAGCGCAACGTGTTAAAGCACTCGGTAGGCATCTCTGTGGCAGGTGATTCAAGTCTTGGAGCCTTATCTCTAAGGGTTAGAGATAAGCTGCCTGCCTTTCGAAATTCGAAGAGTTGCTCCACTTTTCTGGATTGAACCTGACAAATATACCTAGTAAGTCTGGCCAATTAAACTAGTAAATCTACAGTCTTATCTAGTCATTGCTAATTAAGATAGTGTCCAGTACAGCTGACCAAATGGTTAGTATAGCTAAACGAACTGACAACACGCAGTGGGAACATCATTTCAACATAGAGAGTAAGTAATAATAAAGTTGGCATGCAATGTTAATTTTCACTTAAAATGATTTGAAAACATAATGGGCATTTTGTTTCATCAATCACGTATAAATTTGTTTATTCCAATAGTTTTAACACGTTTGATTAATGAATAGAGTGGAGTTAGCAAGATGTATTAGGATAGACGGTGGAATTTTTAAATGGAATGTGACCTTAACTAAGTTTAGTTAGTGTGATGGTACTAATGGTCTAATAACTGTAACAATAATTTGATGAGTCTAGTCATCACATGGACAGTCACATGACCAGTTTACTTAGTTAACCATTTGTTTTTAATCAGTGAATGTCTTCTTATTACAATCCACTTTACGTCACAATCTGGACAACCAATAGCATTCTAATCTGGACAGCCAGTAACATTCTAATCTGGACAGCCAGTAGCATTCTAATCTGGACAGCCAATAGCATTCTAATCTGGACAGCCAGTAGCATTCTAATCTGGACAGCGAATAGCATTCTAACAAGTAGCTAAAAGTCGGAGTCGATTCGCCCACAATCCTGTATGTACACCAAGTCATTTCTTCGCTTAATCAATATTTCCAAAATGTTATTTCAAAATCAATACCGACTGTAAAGGTAAATCATTTACAATTTTACAATGAATATCATAATTTTTGCATGTTTCTATCAGTTCGTTTCATTGCATAATTTTATATTGCGATTGTTTATCTCGATAATGGACAACGCAATTGATTTAATTAAATTCTAGTCTGTTTTCCAATTTAATTTTCAAATTAGAATTATGACATGTAGCTAATATGTATGCATTAAACAACAAGTTCTTATAAGAAGGCTCGCGTATCTTAAATTCACGAAGCAGCTCATTTCTATATAATATTTAGAAGCGGGCAAAACTGCCAGTAGCGAAAACTCGTTGGATAAACGATTTTTACTGCTTGCTCCATCGACCATGCCATTTCGAATATTACTGTATAAATCAGATTTTGTCCAATGCATTCTTATAGGCGACAGATGTGCTTTAAAAGGCAGGCCAAATAAGGCTTTGTGAGTTAATCAGCAACATATATAAATGTGACACACATAGTTTTATTTATATTTAACCATGCACAAACATGAATATAGTTTATTTGTTTTGTTGTGTATTTTTTTTCCAGACCGGATTACTGTCACGGTTGCATTTCTCATTTCTATGAGGAAGATCATCTGATAACGGATTGCAAGGCCGACATTTGGTCTGTCCTCGGCTGATATCTGAATTTGAAATCTGTGAAACATTGTCAGAACTTTTCAAACGCAGAAGTAAAATGTACACATACTGTAAAATGAAAAACGGGGGAAATGGTGAGATTTTCGAAATAAATTTGATACTGCAAAATACAGGTAGGGTTTTACTGATGTCAGTGCCGTTTGTTTGTATTTTTCTTTATAAGAAAAGGCTACTATTATTGGGTTGTACCGGTATATGCACCACGACTTGGGCCGAAAATTCAAGTCACGGTACTCCATGAGATTTTTGACATTTTGGAAGAAATGATCCCCAATAATATTTTACAACACAATTTAAATGTAAGTACTGCAAAACTTGATCACCGCATAACGGACAAGGGCCAGGTCTTCACCTCGTTAAATGAAGATCAATTCAAAGTTTCCCGGATATACACAAACTGCACTCCAGTGACTTACTTGTACAATGCCACGGCCTGCACATACCGTGCTACACAATTCTGCACATTTGACAATTTACTATACAAGTGTGTACATTAACCACACAATGATCTGATCAGCAGATACAAATATATTTTAAGAGTGTAACGAAATAATTCCATATACACTTGACCCTTTACGTTGTTTCCTGTGTTTCTGCTAAAGTCAATCTAATCTATGTATCAACTTTAATTTTGAACGAAGTAAAATTCATTTTAAAAGAGTGTCAACTTGTATTTTTGTAAAAGTGCCCTTGCTTATTAGAGCACCTCCGTTTTCAAACTCTTCAGTTTCAGGGTGGGAAGTTCTTGCACACTGACAAGCTCGTTAATTTCGGAGGTAAGTCATTCTTGCATGCAGTCCATAATCACATAAGGTTCCGATCTATTTTAATTCCTTTTATTTTAGTGTACGATTGATGGGTGTACTTTGGGTCATAGCATATAAAGCATGGCTTTTTTTTAAAAAATGTCCACCTTTCAAAAGACTTCAAGTTCCACTTGGTCTTTTTCACCTCCCAGGCGTTAAGTAGTTTAGAAGGAAACATAAAACTAGCAGATAACTTTTCATATATATATATATATATATATATATATATATATATATATATATATATATATATAT
>JAECUM010036469.1:0-51159 GCA_016617855.1 Megalonaias nervosa | reverse complement strand
CCCTTACATAAGCCTTAAAACTCTTATATACCCTTAAAACCCCTTACATAAGCCTTAAAACTCTTATATACCCTTAAAACCCCTTACATAAGCCTTAAAACTCTTATATACCCTTAAAAACCCTTACATAAGCCTTAAAACTCTTATATACCCTTAAAAACCCTTACATAAGCCTTAAAACTCTTATATACCCTTAAAAACCCTTACATAAGCCTTAAAACTCTTATATACCCTTAAAAACCCTTACATAAGCCTTAAAACTCTTATATACCCTTAAAAACCCTTACATAAGCCTTAAAACTCTTATATACCCTTAAAAACCCTTACATAAGCCTTAAAACTCTTATATACCCTTAAAAACCCTTACATAAGCCTTAAAACTCTTATATACCCTTAAAAACCCTTACATAAGCCTTAAAACTCTTATATACCCTTAAAAACCCTTACATAAGCCTTAAAACTCTTATATACCCTTAAAAACCCTTACATAAGCCTTAAAACTCTTATATACCCTTAAAAACCCTTATATAAGCCTTAAAACTCTTATATACCCTTAAAAACCCTTATTCTTCACACTACTTTAGCATCCTATGATGTTGTTAGTCCATCTGCCTGTTAACTCCTTGTCCACATCATAACTTTAGTACATGTACCTTCATCAGACTCTAAGGATAGCTTGATACATTTGGGACAAGGAAGAAGCTTATCCATTTTGGGGTTAAAGCATCTATAGGTTAATACAACTGTGACTAAAAGAAGAAAAGTGGTTTCATCACAATAACATTAGTTTTACAAATCTCTGGACCAGACTTTGTGGTTAGCTTGATACACTTGGGATATAGAGAAGCCTATCAACTTTGGGATTAAAAGGTCAAAGGTCAAGGTTGCTGTGACTGAGAGAAAAAAATTGGTTTAATGCACAATAACATTATTTCAGGCCTTAACCAAACTTTGTGGATAACTTGCACTTGTGGTTAGGATGTAACATATTGATGTGGAGGTTAAGAGGTTAAAGAACAAGGTAACTGAAAGAAGAAAGATTGTTTCTGAACAAACCTATTAGCTATAAGCTATTCACTATGTACCTATGCCAAAGTTTGTGGATAACTTGAAAAAAGCCTATTGATTTTGGAGTAAAAAATGGTTAAAGGTCAAGGCTAATGTTACTGAAAGAAATGGATGCTGCATAATAATTTTAATTGTATACAGTGTACTTGGAGTAATGTTCATGGAAGCCTTGCATTTAAGTGGACACACACACACACACACACACACACACACACACAATGCCAGTACCATATCCAGTTCAACTGAAGTTACACTAAGTAGAGATAGAGTTAAACAACAGGTCAGAATATCTGTCCATTTAGCTTGAAATTATTCTGACATGCATGTCTTTAAATTCAAGTACCTGCCTTATTACTGCTACATTTGCTTCAAGTCTCTGGCTTGGCCAACATTAGGCATATGAGAAAGCTTGCCAAGAGCTTCTCATGCTTAGTGGTTGTTTCTGGGGTTTACCCAGGTTCTTCCTGCACCAAACGTACTGGCGGCCATGTATAGCCATGTATAGCCTATCATGTGCTGAAGAATGGCATCAAACCCATAAGAATGACAAGAATTACTAAATTTGCCTTATAGACAAATGTATGTTAGGTGAGGAATATCAGCCCACTTTGGCTCTTATGCCCAATTAAGCAGAAGCAAATGGTTCTATTTCTGGGACTTTCTTTTGCCAAAGTGTTTGTCTTTGGTGCTTCTCGTGTCAATGGGGAACACACCACTCACTGTATGATTTCCAACTTTTATTTTTGAGAATTGCATTGAATGCAGCATTAAGTGCAGAGTATGATCCTCCTTTTCTGCTAATTTTTGTTTGTTACAAGCACATTACCATATTTGATTTTCATTATGTACATCCAACTGTAAGCCATGAAATAATGAACTGGTATATCAGTATCCATCTACACTGTTTTTTGTGCTTACCTGTGAGATTTCCAGCAGGCAGTATAGACTGTGTGACAGTAAATCTTGTTCTACACTGTTCCTTGTACTTACCTCTATAGACCATGTGAGCAGATCTTGTTCTACACAGTTCATTGTGTTTACATGTAAGATTTCCAGCAGACAGTATAGACCGTGTGACAGCAGATCTTGTTCTACTCTGTTCCTTGTACTTACCTGTATAGACTATGTGACAGCTGATCTTGTTCTACACTATTAATTTTGCTTACCTGTATAGAACATGTGACAGCAGATCTTGTTCTACACTGTTCCTTGTACTTACCTGCATAGGCCATGTGACAGCAGATCTTGTTCTACACTGTAAATTTTGCTTACCTGTATAGAACATGTGACAGCATGTTCTACACTGTTCCTTGTACTTACTTGCATAGACCATGTGACAGCAGATCTTGTTCTGCACAGTTTCTTGTACTTGCCAGTAAGATTTCCAGCAGACAGTATAGAGTGTGTGATGGCAGATCTTGTTCTACATTGTAGATTGTGCTTACCTGTAAGATTTCCAGTACAGCTTAGGCTGTGATACCATGTCTAGCTCTTCCTTTTTCACAGTAGGATACATAGAATACATTAGTAAATACTATATAAATTTATTTTCTGTTAGTACATGGTAAATTTTCAAATTAAAAGCCACAGGAACAGACCCCCAAAAAATAATATATAGTAACTGAAGACAACTGTCTTTTTGGGCAGTGTTAAGATCCCATTTTCACTGCCACTTGACTTTTCATAAAGACTTCTATTTAGTTTTAACGACAATCTTTTACCATAAATTTTAAAGCAGACATAAGAAGATAATAGTTCAGCCACTTATTGAAATTAAAGTATCCTTCCAATAAAAGCAAATAGCACTTGACTTGGTAAGGGTAGTGAATTGCATTCCTTTTGATGTCAAATATAAGGGATGGTTTTATAGTGACTTTGTGGTTTTACAGCAGTGAAGAAATTTGTTTCAGTAATAACAGCTTGCATATTGGCTTAAAAATACCAGTTCCCAATTTATAGGCATAAATAGACTGATATCTATATTACAGATGCAATCAGTTAAAATCTAGACTACAGTTAAAGGGGAAAAATAACATAACCACTAAAATTGACATAAACAATACACTGGTACATTTTTTATTGACTGCAGGCTCTACAAGTGGATATGAATGGTAACACAAGCCAAGTATGCAGTTTCTTATTACTATAGGTAAAGTATGCAGTTTCTTATTACTATAGGTATGTTGACCTTGAGAACTGGGATCAGGTCAGAGGTCACAAAGGTTAGTTGAAGGTTGAGCTATAAAAAAGCCACTATTTACCTTTTATTGAAATTGACACTCATTCATCTAGGAAGTAAAACTTTCATTTTGTAACCAGTATGCCAGCATAAGAAGTAATTGATTCTGCAAGAATTGCCCTTTTATCTTTTAAAATATTTTATAAAAGGAATGTCTCCATATATGTCACATTTTGTTTGTGATGTCATTCACCATTGTTGTTTCCTTTATGAATATCAACCATCTGATGATGTCAAAGACTCAGTCTTTTCCATTATGACTAATTTTCTTACCAGTTTTTGAAACCTTAATTTGTAGCCATGTTTGACTTTGAACTTGTGTCATATGGCAGGGACATCTTTGGAGACAATTTGGTTTGACAGAAAGGTTTTGTTTTATTTGTTGTTTCACCAGCCTTAGTATGCTGAGTCAAAGGTATGACTTGTGTGTTGTTGATGGGATCATCATTGCTAACAGTTTTTAGGGTTAAAACATGTGAAAGTAAGGTACAGTGGAGAATACATCAGCATATGAATACAGATGGGATACTAGATTCTTTGGAACACTTTTTCAAATGCATTTAAACAAAATATCCCACTGAATAAAGATAAGATCACTACCAGATACATGGACAAAATTACTCTGTCAAAAATGTTTAAAAATTTTTGTGCAGTGTTAGTGGAAAAGCAAGACATACTATGCACTTTTCAAAAAGTATGATTTGCATGGCTTGATGGTGTATAAATAATTAGATGGTGCAAAGAGTGACATATAGTATAGTACACCAGAATAGAACTGATTACATATACTGGCTGTAATAGCATAGGAATGATGCAGATAATATGGTACACCATCATAGAAGTGATTACAGATAATATGGTACGTCATCATAGAAGTGATTACAGATAATATGGTACGTCATCATAGAAGTGATTACAGATAATATGGTACACCATCATAGAAGTGATTACTGATAATTCGGTACACCATCATAGAATTGATTACACATAATTTGGTACACCATCATAGAAGTGATTACAGATAATTTGGTACCATGGCAAATAAGTGATTACAGATAATTTGGTTCAACAGAATAGAAGTGATTACAGATAATTTTGGTAGAACAGCATATAAGTGATTACAGATAATTTGGTACAACACAGAAAAGTTATTACAGACAATATGGTATAAAAACATAAAAGTGATTACAGATTACATAGTACAACAGCATAGAAGTGATTACAGATAACTTGGTACAACAGCAAAGAAGTGATTACAGATAATATGGTACTATAGTACAGACATGATTACAAAGAATATGGTTCAAAGAAGTAATTACATATAATATGGCACAATAGCATTGAAGTAATTACAGATAATATGGTACAGTAGCATAGAAGTGATTACAGATAATATTGTAAAATAGCATAGAAGTTATTACAGGTAATATGGTACAATAGAATAGAAGTGATTACAGATGGTATTGTACAGTAACATTCAAATTATTACAGATAATATGGTACAGTAGCATAAAAGTTATTACAGATAATATGGTACAATAATAAAGATGTCATTACAGATAATATGCTGCAGTAGCATAGAAATTATTACAGATGATCTGGTACAATAATATGTAAGTCATTGCAGATAAAATAGTATTATAGCATAGAAGTCATTACATATAATATGGTACAATAGCATAGAAGTGATTACAGATAATATGGTACAATAATAAAGATGTCATTACAGATAATATGCTGCAGTAGCATAGAAATTATTACAGATGATCTGGTACAATAATATGTAAGTCATTGCAGATAAAATAGTATTATAGCATAGAAGTCATTACATATAATATGGTACAATAGCACAGAAATGATTACAGATAATATGGTACAATAGAATAGAAGTGATTACAGATAATGTGGTACAATAGCATATAAGTCTTTACAAATAATATGGTTTAATTGCATAGAAGTTATTTCAGATATTCTGGTACAATAATATAGAAGCTATTACAAATAATAAAGTACAATAGAATAGAAGTTATTACAAATAATATGGTACAATAGCATTGAAATTATTACAGATAAGAAGGTACATTAGCATTAGTTAACAGCTAGTTTACATTATTGCCCTGCAGTTAAAACAAATTTACCTGTAAATAGCAACAAATGAACAGGTTAACATCTATCACACTAAAAAAATACAAATATTATTACAAATAATATTATCCTTTCATAATTGCTATTTTCTTAAATACTTTTATAAAGAGTTTTTTAAAGTGGTTGGGCCAGGATAAAGTATTAACATTAAAGTGGTTCGGCCAGGATAAAGTATTAACATTAAAGTGGTTGGGCCAGGTAAAGTATTATCATTAAAGTGGTTGGTCCAGGATAAAGTATTAACATTAAAGTGGTTCGGCCAGGATAAAGTATTAACATTAAAGTGGCTGGGCCAGGATAAAGTATTAATATTAAAGATACCTAAATGTTTGCTACATTTAACATTACTTCTTCATTGTTGTACATTTAGTTATTGTGCTGAGCAGATAAGCATTGGGTGGGTTTTCTGTAAATTGAACTTAACTTTATTGTCCCTGTCATAACCGATAGTATAGTACAATAGCATAGAAGTGCTTACAGATAATATAGTACCAAAGCATAGAAGTGATTACAGATTAAATAGTACAATAGTATAGAAGTGATTGTAGATGATATAGTACAAATAGCACAGAAGTGATTGCAGATGATATAGATAGCTTAGAAGTGATTACAGATAATATAGTGCAATAGCTTAGAAGTGATTACAGATAATTTAGTACAATAGCTTAGAAGTGATTACAGATAATTTAGTACAATAGCTTAGAAGTGATTACAGATAATATAGTACAATAGCATAGAAGTAATTGCAGATGATATAGCACAATAGCATAGAAGTGATTGCAGATGATATAGCACAACAGCATAGAAGTGATTGCGGATGATGTAGTACAGTAGCATAGAAGTGATTGTGGATGATGTAGTACAGTAGCATAGAAGTGATTGCGGATGATGTAGTACAGTAGCATAGAAGTGATTACAGATGATACAGTAAAATAACATAGAAGTGATTACAAAATAATATAGTACTATAGCATTGAAGTGATTACAGATAATATAGTACCATAGCATAGAAGTGATTACAGATTAAATAGTACAATAGCATAGAAGTGATTGTAGATGATATAGTACAAATAGCATAGAAGTGATTGCGGATGATGTACTTCTTTGCGCCATTGTGATTTTAAAATTCAGGTGTATGCACTGAGTGTTATGTCCTTTCAGCTTTTTTCTGAATGATCCATTAATTAAAATGTTCAAAGTTTTAAATGTTTGCTGATTTAAGCAAATTAATCACCAATAAAGCATAATCCCATGCTCTAAACTGGCTTTGCGAGAAGCTATATATTCCGATTTTGTCTAACTGATTATAATTTAAAGCGCAATCAAACAAATTTATTTATTTTATCAGAAATGGATCCAGTGAAGTCATAAATGACTCCGAACTTTTAAGCATCCCGCTCAATGAAGCAACTTGTCAATGAAACAATTAAAGTTGGTTCACTACGTTGAAAACTGGCTTTGCGAGCTGCCATAATGATATGCTACAGTTCTGACCAGTTGATTATAATTTGATATCCAAATTTCCCAATGCTGATATTTGATCAAATGGCAGTCCATTCATGTCATAATTGTTTCCTCTTCCTCTATCATATACTTCAAATGTAATCTCAAAACAATCCAGCCTAAGTCAGTTAAATCCTGGCTTCGTTGAAGCTGGAAGCAAATCAAGGGTAATTAGGATTAATGTTCCAGACAAAATTTACGTGCGTCAAAAAGATGCACAAGTCTAAATTTACGTGCATCAAAAGTGGGTCATTTTTAAATTCCACGTGTCAAAACCCAAGGGTACGCGTCTATTGAAAACCCTGTAGAAGCATTATAAATTCTGTCAAATTATGACTATTTCCTGCTTTCACTCACGTGAAAGATAAGTGCTCTTCATGTGTAAGAGTGAAATGACTCAAGGTGTTGTCTGTCCAAAGTCGAGAGGAGGAATGCAAAAAGCTTTGGTTTGTTTGGCAGGGAATCGATGTTAGCACCCCATCATGTACTGTGATCGATTGCTCACTCGGTCACTCACTCATAACAAACACGCACATTGGTGCATTATGCATTGGCAGATTAGGGTTGGACTTGTATGCGAATATGCACCTAATGGTTAAAAATTTACTGTTTTTTCTTTCTTTGGTGAACATTGGTGCAAATATTAAAGTATTAGCACAGCCACTATTTATTATGTACCATTGGTGTAATTTCATATTTCTTCTTTGTGCTTAGACTCTAAATTGGATGTATTGTACATTTTTGTACCTTTTATTGTATTTGGAATGCTCAGATTCTTAGATAACTTGCATATTTAGCAGTGGTTATTTACATTTTCTTTTGTAGAAATACTTTGCATGTTCTAAAATTTGCATGTTCTCACAGAGTTCAGTAATTTGCTTGATATTATGTCAAACCTGTTTTCAACTTTTCATCACATTGCATAATTTTATGGACAGTGTAGAGTTGCAGAGACATATATTATATACTTAAAATTGTTGTATGACTTGAACATTTTGAAATCTGGTCAGGTTACTTAATAAATGAAAAATGAGTTATTATTGCTAATGGGTTACTATCCACATTGCAGAATGAATAAGGTTCTACTTTACATTTCACCTGTCATGTAAACCTGTACCAAAATAACTTTTATATGACTTAAGGTCACTTATAGTCACCATTTTTAAAACACTTATAAGTGACTATTCACTTTAATTATGGTCACTTATGACTGACTTGTAACTCAAGAATTAGGATTTTATATGCAGATTAGGCAATTCTTATGCAAATTTGGCATTTCATATGCAAATTAGGTATTTCACTTATAAATGTAGTGTATTTCATTTATAAGTGACTTAAGAGCCATTTACTTCTACACTTACAGGTTGTTTATATGTGACATAAAGATGAATAATTAGGACCTTTTATGCCAATTAGGTATAACATGTATAAATGAAGTAATCTTCACTTATAAGTAAAATGTAAGTCATTCATTTACTACACTTATACATGAGATAAGAGTGAATTCCCACAAAGCCTTCACCCTACCCACAGGACATTGTGTCCTTATGTAAATACAAGTCCTCAGTTTGATAGGATGCAGACATGTAAATAGCTATAAGTTCGGTCCTTATACTTACCTTGTACACTTTTATTTTGAATGGCATCTTCAAGTAGGCACAACAGCTGAATTTTTCTTGGCATGTGTCATCTTCAAGGAAGGTCCCTGCAGCTGCATTTAAAAGCAGGTTTTGACTTGTCCCTTGAAGTGTAGTTTTCTTTCAGAATCTGGTAGCCATTCTTCTTTGACTGATAAAGTGAATGCCATCCCAAATACAGTTGTAAGCATGTTAATGCAAGGATATTTGTGTAGGTCAGCGTAACAGAATTCCACTGATGTAGACCACCATGGCTTAAATTTTAAAAATGGGAGAAGAAACATAAATTATGATAGCATTTGTCCAGGACATCTTTCAGGCTCCACAATTTTGTTGTTGAAACATCTTTTGATGTCAAATTAACTTTTCAGCATCCAAAAATAAATTCTTTTCTTTGATTTCATTGTACTATATACTCAGCTGATCATTTAGTGCTGAATAATATTGTTTTATATGAAATTATAGAAAATAATTTGTTGGATGTTGAAAAAGTCCATTTTCAGGGTGAGTCTGCAAGTCTGCAATGTGTAGGTGTGTATTTACACACACACACACACACACACACACACACACACACACACACACACACTGCTCTAAATTTAGATATCTGCGATCCATGAAAGCTGGAAGTTTTATATCTTAAAATATTTTAAATAAAACATGATGAAATTCTCCTGTGTTTGGTATGACTCATTGAAAAATTTATATAATCTGGTGAGAGGTTATGAATTTCTGAAGAAAAAAAATCATGGTTGCACATTTGTTAGACTTGAATTGTATTTTGCAGTAAACTTCAGATTGGAGATTTTATTTTGCTGTCAACTGTTGGTCAGAAAATTATAATGTCCCAGAACATACAGCTCAACTATACTCCAGGACTGATAAAGGCTCATACCACCTATAAATGACTCGTATGTCACTTATAAGGGAAATGAAGGTGAAGCATGGATTAATCATTTCAACTTATAGATACAGACTGACCTTTCACTTACATATGTAAAGTATAAGTAATGTATAAGTAACCTGTAAGATCCCTGTAAGGCAAGCACATGTCACTTACAAGTCAGAATGTTATTTCCATAAAGGAAGTTGTAAAAATATGTTTGCTGTATATTTGTTTGTCAGATCTTGTTGAATTTGTTTTAATGTGGTTTAGGTACATGTGCCTAAGAAACTGCTTAATACTAAATTATCAGTTATTGCTAATTGAGAAAGTAGCAATTATTGAATAAGGCAAAAGAAGATTGTAGAAAACACAGAATTTGTATTTTTTAATTCCAAGCAAGTACTAATATACCATATTTCTTCCATAATAAGCCCATACCTTATGATTAAGCCCATCCCTCAGACTTCTCACAGAAGAACTATTAATCTAGCTGAGTGTAAGAGCAGCATAGACAATTAACAGCAGTTATAGAATTTACCAGCAAATCAGATTATATGTTGTATGGTTTAAGGACTTACAGTACTAATTCAGTTCCCATTGTAAACCTATGCAAACACTATGATCTTAAAAATTCAAGAACTTTAAATTTCTGAGTGCTTATGATCAAACCTATCAGTATAGATGCATCCTGGATGACAACTCCTGTGCAGATAAAAACATATGAGCCACTGTATTTGCTGGATCTAAGTGTGTTTGAAACATGTACTTTCCATTCTGTACCAAAGAGTCAGGTGCTAATTTCAGTAATGAGTGTTCCAAACTGAAGTCTGTTAAAGGACTGAAATTCCATCAATAAAACAATGTTTCTATTTTTTTTTCAGTAACAACTAGGATAAGCTCTCAAAAGATTCTTTTTACTAAAATCTAACTTTCATTATCAACCAATCCTGGCCAGCCAAACCCATATATACTCTATTTTATCTGCATGCATTTCTAGACTGGCTCCCATTTTTTCATACCATTAGTACTGTGAGTCCTTAAGGTCCCAATCCCCCATTTTGTCCCACCCACCCATCAACCCCCATAATCTGGATTTCAAGCATTTAGTCCAAAATGGTGAGAATAGATCTTGAGACCATTTTTAGTTTTATATCTGGATTTTTCTTTTCATGCGGGGTAATATCATGCATAGGATTATTATCTCAATAGTTATGATACAGAGATTAAGTCTTGGGTATTAAAGATGGCCCCAGGACCCATGTCATTCGCATGTATAAACTTGCTTTGTCATGCCAAACATGTGTCAGTATAGTAATTGTGTACAAATCTTTATTGTTTCTATGTTAGGGAAAGGCACTTGCAAATTTGAACTCATCTTTTCACATACAATAATAGTTATTGGGTGGAGACCTCAGTTGTTATTTACGTTGTGATGCTGGTGCCAAAAATCTATTCCCATTAGTCAGGGGTCCCTTTCAAAGCCCCATCTTATATACCCCCACACTAGTTATCAGACATGGTAATTTTATAATCTGGGAGTTATTCTGAAATTACCATTATGTAACACCCACTCTATCCTCACAAAATCCTTGGGGCTTTTTCAGCATTTTAAAACCTATTGTGCACATCTAAAAACCACCCCCAATCAAGTCCAAACGGATTGAATTCTTTATCTTGAACAGTGCAGAAGAAGTTGTGTTTATATTACTTGATCACATACATGTGCACACATCCATGCATACACATATACAGACTTCCATGTATTCACATATACACACATCCATGTATGCACATATGCACACATCCATGCATGCGCATATTCACATATCCATGCATATACATATACACACATCAATGCATACACAAAAGCACACATCTATGCATACACATATACTCATATCAATGCATACACATAGGCACACATCCATGCATACATATATACATATATGCACACATCCATGTATACACATATGTACACATCCATGCATTCACATACACACATATCTATGCATACACATATGCACATATCCATGCATATACATATATACACATCCATGCATATACATGCATGCATCCATGCATGTACAAATGCACACATCCATGCATACACATATGCATACATCCATGCATACACATGCACACATCCATGCAAACACATACACACATCCATGCATGTACATATACACACATCAGTGCATACATATATGCACACATCCATGCATACACATATACACACATCCATGGACACACATGGATGGGCAGGAAAAGTAAGCTCTACCTATTCTTTGAAAATAATGGGGATCAATATCATGAATCAAAGTCACTTCAGACAATTAAAAACCAGGGCTTTGTGATTCGCATGAAGGGGTCTTTAGACCCAAACACATTTATTCCACTTGAATCACATCTGTAATCAATAGCAATTACATTAAAACCGTTTGACAGGATAACAAACAGAATTGACCCATAAAACTTAAGAAGCAAATACAAACAAATGAAATGAATTAGAAACTGGCCATATCAATGATACTGCAATTCTTTTCACCTGGAAAAGTGAGTCACTGACTTGATGACTCACCAACAGTATCCCTAATAATTATTTTTATACACTGTATGTACCAGTAAGACCTGTTAAGGTTCTTGTAGTAGAATAAATCTCCTTATGTGTGTGTCCTTATGGGATGTAGGTGGGGAAAGTTTGCTGTGACAAGACAGATACAAGAAATTGTAATTATTAGTGAAAAGCTCTTTATGTCATTGTTTGGGAACAGACATTATGTACATGTGATGTTACATGTAGTGTTCAAAAAATCTTTAATACCTGCTGTACATCAGGCCAACGACTATTGAAACAAAATGTCTGTGTCCTTATAATTAATTAATTCAGTTGTTTTCAATCAGTCTAAATAGGGTTGTATGTTAACTGTTATGGGACATAGGTGGGGAAAGTTTGCTGTAACAAGACAGATACAAGAAATTGTAATTATTAGTGAAAAGCTCTTTATGTCATTGTTTGGGAACAGACATTATGTACATGTGATGTTACATGTAGTGTTCAAAAAAAATCTTTAATACCTGCTGTACATCAGGCCAACGACTATTGAAACAAAATGTCTGTGTCCTTATAATTAATTAATTCAGTTGTTTTCAATCAGTCTAAATAGGGTTGTATGTTAACTGTTATGGGACATAGGTGGGGAAAGTTTGCTGTCACAAGACAGATACAAGAAATTGTAATTATTAGTGAAAAGCTATTTATGTCATTGTTTGGGAACAGACATTGTGTACATGTGATGCTACATGTAATGTTAAAAAAAAATCTTTAATACCTGCTGTACATCAGACCAACGACTATTGAAACAAAATGGCAATTTCCTTAAATATTACTATTGGTCTACTCTTAAAATACTGTCAATACTTGATTATAAGATGAGACCAATGGTAAACTGCATAGACCCAGATCTGCTGTTGCATAATGTGTTGGCAGATCTGGGTCTATACAGTTTGTTAAGAGTAATCAGTACAACAAAATAACATAGACCCTGATCTGCAGGTGCATTATGCTATGGCAGATCTGGTTCTTTGTTGTTTGCAGTTTTACTCAACTTATAAGCAAGTATATATGGTAGCTGTTTTTGGGATGCAGGGCAGGTCACGGGTAAAGTTGAATTCTGATTGTATGTAATCACCCAGAACAGATAATCTTTAAAGTGCTTGAAGTGGCAATGATTTTTAGTACAGACTACACAAAAATTATGTACATCCTACAATTATGTCACAATTTATATAGAATCATCTAGCTTTAACTCCTTCCAGTTTACAGGTTGTTGTTGTTGTTGTTGTTGTAGGACTTAACACCATTTTTCAGCAGACTATAGGCTATACATGGCGGCCAGTATTAATGGTGGAGGAAGAAACCGGGAAATCCCCGGAAAGAAACACTGACCCACGAGAAGCTACTGGCAAGCTTTCTCACATATCCACATTTGCTGAATCCAAGACTCGAACTCATGCAGACAGAGGTGAGATGGCAGTGATCGGTAACAGAGAACGCTTTAGACCACTCAGCCACTCGGGGCCCCAATTTACAGGTAGGGAGTACTTTGATAAATTTATTTGTGAATCCTTGAAGTGAAGAAGACCTGTGGTTATACCTATCACACACACACACACACACACACACACACACACACACACACACACACACACACACACACACACATCTGAATCGAAGTTTATAATGGAACTCTCAATTGTAAAGGCAGGATTTTAAATACATACTTGAATATGTGAATATTATTATATCCTTGATTGAGCTTTTTACACAAAAGTAATCAGCTATGGGTGTGTAGCAATTCATAGCTGAACAGCCCAATTTTAAAAGCTTGTACAAATTTGTACAGAACCAGAAATGTAAATTTCAAATCTTGCAAGATAATCTGAACTCATAATATAGGTTGATAAATTATTACTGACAGTATTGTGTAAAATGCATTTTTAAATTGTGTTCATGGTTGTTATTTTAAATGTGTCATTATAATCAACTGTAATATATACTGTACATCAACTATGAACATACTATATTAAACCTCATTTGGGGCATCTGGTTGGAATACATTTTTTTTGCTTGTTTTTTCTTCATCCATTTATCAGAAAAGGAGCATGGTTGCATGACTTAATTTTATTCCTTTTAGAAATAAGCTTGTCAGTTGTACTCAACAGTACAATGTCATATGATAGCTCGATGCACTCTCTATAAAGTCGTATAATTTGCATTGGTTTGATTTAACATGCTATAATGCTAAACTGGATTAATGAACAGCATGCAGTGGTAGCCATTACTGAATTATGCTGTCTAGTCTATATCCAGAAGGCACTTAAAAATCTTGGGAGAAATAATAAGCATCCTAAAAAGCAAGATGTCTAATACTGGTTTACCTAAGAATTAAATAAAATCCAGACTGGTAATAACAATTTGAAAATCCAGAATTGTTGTGTTTTTTTTGTTTTAAATTTTTATCTGGGGCTGAAAATGTATTTAGGGTCAGTAAGCAGAAAGTAGTGTTGGTCATTTTTATTTATCTTTTCAGTGAAATAGCATCATCATTCAAAAACATTCATTGAATGTATCACTTTTTATTTCAAGAAAAATCATTTCAGCTTCACAAGCCATGATCAGGAAAGTAGTGTATGATCCTCCATTGTGGTTATTGCTAAAATCCATACCCACAAATGTTAGCCATGAAAGTACCGTTTCTTAAAGTCATTACACCTGGTAATTTAGGTTATCAATTTGATATTCTGGGTGAAATGTTTTTATCATTCTTTAATAAAACTTTGATCTAAGTATTGATCTAAGAATTAATTTCACTTGAAAATATTTATTGTAAACAATAACCAACCTGGCATTGAAAAAATACTCTCAGTTCAAATGTATTTTATATTATTTTGAATTTGCAAGCATTGGAATGTAATTATTTTTGTGATTTGTTTGATCCAGCCTTTTGGTACCAGACTGCACAAACCAGGATTGGTTCATTTATGATGGCATGCTGGCCATGAAAGTACTGTTTCTCAAAGTAATTACACCTGGTAATTTAGGTTATCAATTTGACATTCTGGGTGTTGTGATGTTTTTATCATTCTTTGAATAAAACTTTGATGCTGTGATTACGAGAATCGATTTAACATGTTGTTTAATGTCTTTTTTGAATTGGAAATGATTGAGAAGTTTTGCTGGTAATCAATAGGTTCATGGTAATACATAATCACTCAGAGACATTACCATTTCTTTTGTTTGTAATTCTTTATCTTTACATGTTTAGAATGTAACTTTTAATCAGTGCCATATAGACAGTATTGTGCTGTCAACACCATATAGACAGTATTGTGCTGTCAACACCATATAGACAGTATTGTGCTGTCAACACCATATAGACAGTATTGCACTGTCAGCACCATATAGACAGTATTGTGCTGTCAGCACCATATAGACAGTATTGTGCTGTCAACACCATATAGACAGTATTGTGCTGTCAACACCATATAGACAGTATTGCACTGTCAGCACCATATAGACAGTATTGTGCTGTCAGCACCATATAGACAGTATTGTGCTGTCAACACCATATAGACAGTATTGTGCTGTCAACACCATATAGACAGTATTGCACTGTCAGCACCATATAGACAGTATTGTGCTGTCAGCACCATATAGACAGTATTGTGCTGTCAACACCATATAGACAGTATTGTGCTGTCAACACCATATAGACAGTATTGCACTGTCAGCACCATATAGACAGTATTGTGCTGTTAGCACCATATAGACAGTATTGTGCTGTCAGCGCCATATAGACAGTATTGCACTGTCAGCACCATATAGACAGTATTGTGCTGTCAACACCATATAGACAGTATTGCACTGTCAGCACCATATAGACAGTATTGTGCTGTTAGCACCATATAGACAGTATTGTGCTATCAGCACCATATAGACTATTGTGCTGTCAACACCATATAGACAGTATTACACTGTCAGCACCATATAAACAGTATTGTGCTGTCAGCACCATATAGACAGTATTGTGCTGTCAGCGCCATATAGACAGTATTGTGCTATCAGCACCATATAGACTATTGTGCTGTCAACACCAAATAAACAGTATTGCACTGTCAGCACCATATAGACAGTATTGTGCTGTCAGCATCATATAGACATTATTGTGCTGTCAGTGCCATATAGACAGTATTAAGCTGAATAACCAGTAAACCATGTTAATAGATACTGAGATTTATATGTACATGCCAGAGGTCTTGAAATAACACTATTTGCTGGACATGTCCAGTGGATCAAATGTTTTTACCAGCAATACCCTAAGCAACTGACCATGGGTCAGTGATATCTCCTGTATTATTATATTAAATTGTCATTGGTTGGTTTATCAATGAAACTGCTAAAGAAACACCTTAATTGAAAAGTTAACAGATTGTTTCTATAATTAACAATCAATATAGGTGCCTAATTGACTGAACTTAATTTGTAGGTGACTAATTGATTAAACTTAATTCATTGGTGACTAAGTCCGGTTTACACATTGTGTCAGACAGTGAATAGAGGTGATGCCGATAACTAAACTTTTATGGTCATTATGTTTTCCCGGTTATTTAAACACTCTATAGCCACAAAGCACAAGACCAAAGAGGTGTGAAAGTTCATCTCCTGGACTTGTAAAAAATTCCCCACAATTGAATGGTTGTTCCAGACATTACATCAGCATACCTGCCATAACATGACTTGTCACACTAAAATTGTGATTATTTACTCCCAAACCCCCTGATACAGTTGTGTTTTGAAATAACATGATTTTCAGTAATCTTCAAAAATATAAAAAGCACTTCAATATATACCCATAACATGTAGCATGTATAAATAGTAAACAGTCCTTATTGGAGCTAATGTAAAACTATCATTGAGGCAGTGCAATAGAAGCAATTAAAATGCATAAACAACCATCATTTCACATATTACTTAATTGGCTGACAATAGTTAGTGTGATGTGATAAGTCCTTTGAAGACTGCTGTGGGGGAGCCCGTTGTGCTAATTTGCATAGGTAAAGTTCACAGAGTCAAACAAACCAATTCATCATAAATTGTATATAAATCTAGATGCTAGATGCATGTAGAAGAAGAAAAGTTATTACACATCATTGCCTTGAATGGGAATGTTTAAGCCATCTGTATTAAAGATCATTGGCAAGTTTGTGAACAGCAGTAACATTTCTTTGATGTCAGATTTTACTCAATATATAAAACGCAAAGCTTGATTGTTTCAGTTGTCATAATAGTGTTCAAGTGTGATTTATTTTTTAAGGTGATTTAGTAGTCAATAAGCTATCAGCAATTGCCAGTAAAGCCCTGCATAAATAAATTTCAAAACTCCTGGTTGACATGGTTTTTCTTTGTGAAGCACAGCAGCAAGGGGGAGAATTTTATTCTTTGCATATACTGCAAACATATCAACAAAAGTCATTCTGGAGTGTATGACATCCACCAAAATAGGAGCACCACCTGTATGAAACACATTGGACATGCAGAATTGAACAATCTGATTAGTTCTCTTTATTATTATCCAGTATTTTAATATTGTGAAAATAATAGCTGTTAATTGACCCAAGCATTTCAGGATGATTTTAGTCATGAAATAGACTGATTGAAAGACAATAATAAGCATGTGCTCCCAGTTGAATGGTTCATTTGTGTTAATAAACTATTTACACCTGTATTGGACAGAGACATTTATTACTGCTGTATTACCTGTAAAGCCTCCATTAAACCTGAAAATAGTATGCCCCCTCATGCCCCCCCCCCTCTTTCTCCAATAAAATGGTCAGTCCTAAATCTCTTGTGATCAGACTGCATCAAATACAGTTCAAACAGTGCTATCATTATCATCATCTACAGCTATCATTATCATCATCTACAACAACTCAGTTCTGACCAGAATTCCTCAGACAATCCAGTAGGGAAGTTTGAATACCAGTACTATCCAGTCTCTAGTGAGTGCAGTGATGAACACTAATGACACTTGCATTATCTTCAAACACCCTATGGAGCTATTGAAAGCAGCAAAGCCTGTGTGTAGTTAAGCCTTAATTTTGCCATCCAATGGATTTTAAAGACATACACTTGGTGCATATTTTTACTTTATGTCAGTGAGATTGTGATTATGTGAGTGTTTGCACATATGTTTGTGTATAGTGATGATATTTGTCTAACAACTATTTTTTTTCTTTGTAAGATACATTAAAAGCTTTGAACAAGTTATTTTCTTTTATTCAGAATTGAATTTCCAGTCATTTTCTATAGGCTTATATGAAAAGTTAGCTTATTCACAATTGGATGACATGGCTTTTGTTTTGTCATGCATACTTACCCCATTTGGGACCTCAAAAAAAAACAAAACATTGTCTGGGTATATGGCAGGTATGAATCAGTCATTCACACCTTCTGGTGTTTAACTATATTGTGTTGCTGTGTGTCAACACATCACACCTTTAGAACAAAATATGCAAAATCTAGACTGAGATTAAGAAATAAAGATGCTAGCAATACAACTAATTTTTACTGTCATCCTCCTATAATTATTTGGAGACCTTGTCAAATGAAACTTCACCATCCAACTTTGCTAGAAACACCTGTCAGTTAGGTGTTTATATTTTCAGGGTACTAAGCCAGCTTGTCAGTAATCAATTTTTAAAAACAGTAGAGGGGAAGAAAATGCTGTTGAGTGAGATTCTGCTGTGTAGTTTTCTGAAAAATAAAGTGATTTTTATAAATAATTAGTTTGAGAGAAAATTAGTTAATCAAAGAAGGATAATACTGACAATAAAGCAAAAGCAAATCTGGAAATGAAACTGATATATTTCTGGTACATTTAGTAGGTACATCAGTGTTTTCCTTTCTAGGTCAGAAGTTTTGATATCACCTTTGAATATTTTTATATTAAATTTGCTGTCATGTTAATTTTTATTTTAAAAAATGTGTCCAGCTAGAACCATTGGAAATTAGGATCCGTGATGCAGTTGTACCATACATACAGGTAGAATGTCAGACTCCTAATCCAAGGGACAAGGGTTTAGTACCCATCTGTGCAAGCCCAGGTCTGCTGCCATGGGAGAGGCACTTAGCTTCCATTTTCTTGGCATTATATACCAGTTGCCAGTTATGTGTTCAAAGTGCCATTAAAACAGAATAATTACTGTTCTACATTAAAACCAGTGACATAAGTGTTTCATTCACAGTTCAGAAATTCTAGACATCTGTGTTTTGAAATGACATTTTATGAGTAACTGATTTTAATAGAGCTCCTGAACCTTGCTTTGTGAAACAATATTTGTAAGTCATTTGAATGATTTATCAAATGAATACTGAAAATAAAATGAAGTGACAAAATTGTTGACTGATGTATTGTTGTTTACCCCTGAGTCAGCAGTGTTGGTGGGCTTAATATGTCTGTATGTGAAGGTTAACCTTTGAGCATGTATATATCATTGGAGAAATATGGTAATAAGGAACAAATACGGTTTGATTCTGTCCAGAAAGCATTTTTAGACTGCATTAGTGCATCTTGGTTCCTGTGCAAGTTTTGAAAGTAAGGGATTGGATGTATGTTAATGGCACCTTTCACATGGCTATCTATGTCTTATTAAACAAAGGGGAACAAAACTAATGCTTTTTCTGGCAAGCTTTCCCAGTGTAGCAACTAATTTTAATTACCAGATATGGGAGACAGACTTCAGCAGACAGTCTTAGATAAGTAAGCTTTAGATTCCTTTTAGAAGGAAAGACCTTAATGTCAGCAATAAAAACAGTGCTGCATTTATTACATCAAGCTGTATGCTAACTTGTCTTAACATTTGTTTCATAGCTTTCTGAATTAGCTGTCATAGTGCTTCAGCTAAATGTAGATCTTAAAACTTGCATCTATCAGTATATACTTTAATCAACTGACTGATATTTACTGCACTTTTTCATCTGACATGTAAAAGATGAGACATTGGTATGACCATAGCATTGTTGTGATCACCAGTTGTTAGATTCAGTGTTAAAGCACAAGAAAGCCGTTGTACATCACTTACTGTATTCAACTGAAGCACTCACAAAACTAATTCAGCTTCTATAGTAAACTTGTGCAAACATGATGATATTAAAAATTATATAGCTTTAAATTTATGAATGCTCATGATCAAATCTATATTTATCTGTATAGACACATCCTTGGTTACAGCTTCTGTGTAGAAAAAAAAACATACAAGCCGCAGAATTTTCAGATCTACATGTGTTTGAAATGTGTTTTCAATTCTGCATCAAAGAGTTGGGTGTCAATTTCAGTAATGAGTTTTCCAAACTGAAGTCTGTAAAAGGACTGAAATTCCATCAATAAAACATTGTCATTTTTTTCTCAGTACAGCCAGGATAAACTTGCAAAAGATTCTTTGCACTAAAATTTTATTTTCATTATCAACCAGTCCTGTGCAGCCAAACCCACATATACATGTACTCTATTTTTTCTTCACCCATTTTTGACTGGTTCTGATTCTTCCATAGTACACATGCCATATGAGTCCTGAAATCGTATATATTGAACATAATTTACACTATTCAGCTGAAGTCATATATAAAGGTGATGGTTGATTTATGCAATAGATTTGTTCCAGAGGTTATGGTGTAAATTGAAATTGGTGTAAGTTGAAAGTAATTTTCCCATGGGATACTTGTAAATGAAAGAAATTCTTGGGAAAATTTTACTTCATTAAAATGAAAGCGTGTTGATTGAACTGGTGTATAGTGAGAATCGCTTGTATTTGTACATCAGTTACTGTATTCAACTGAAGTCATATATTGAATATCAGTTGCTGTATTTAACTTTGTCGCATATATCGGACATCATTTACCATATTCAATAGAAGTCAAATATACAGGTACACCCTACTGTATGTCAGTTCGCTCAACGTTTTTTCATTTTTACGTCGGATTATTTAGACCTTTTTTGCAGTAAGTCATCTGTGATTTGTTTTTACGTTGTTGCTCATGCCCATAAATGGTCAGCCACAAGAGATGTGCAAGGCTCTACTAAGCATTTCCAATGTTGCTAGTTGCTATACAACGGCATCACCTTGTTTTTTTTCTGCATTTGTAGCATTCAGACTGCATCTCAGATTCTTTTATTATGTACAGTACTGCATATACAACCTCCTACTAATACATTAATTATTGGCGGAATAATTGCTTCACTATATGTATTTTCACTATGCTTCATATTTTTTTTATGCTTGCATTTATAACATTAAGTGGGGTATACCTGTAGTTGCTGTATTCAACTGAAGTCAGTCAATAAAGACTGTTTACAATGTTTCACAGTCCCCTGTGATTTTTCTTACTTTGTAACTAAGAAAGGTATCCAAAATTTCATCGCTCATTTTACAGAATGTTTATGTACTTGTCCAAGTTGATGTAAATGTCGATGACATTGAACATGCATGTAGCAAATAAGTTTTACCATTCACTGAAAGTGTCAGCATACATGTACATGTAAAATCAGGGAACCAATATGATTGTGTTCAGAGATTACATCATAAGCCTGCCTAGTGAAATGGTCAAATGTTATGTAAGCTAGGTGAGTGATGTCAGGCCCACTTTGAAAAGACATATTTTGCCAGTTTTTAAATGTTAATTTTTTACATTGAAGTCTTTGGTGTAAACTAAACCTTGTGCACTCTATCTAAAGATGTAAAGACTTCTTGAAACACTGTACTATTATGGCTACTTTCATGTCTATGATTTACCATCTGTTCTAATCCATCATATGTGTTGATGTGGAATGGAAACTGCAGCCCACACATTTCAATTCTCAGCTGGGATTTCCCTATTCCACAGTAATGGAGATCATATCATTGATTCTTAGAAGTTTTACTGATAATAGGTTTGTCACATGCTTACATCACATGTTTTGATCAAGGATGTAGCTCAGAAGTCAGTAATAGAAACCTATAGTTTTTACTTTCTTGTTTAAAACTGACTTCTGTTGGTCTTACTTACAGTGGAAGATAGTGATTGTTAGGATCTTTTTTTTAAAAAAAATTTCTGGATTTTAAAGGAAGGCAATGTAAAAACACAGTTTCTAGGCATGACATTATGTTTGGTACTCTTGTTCAGTGTCCATTTAAAAACTAAACTTCTTAAATGGGAGTTATGAATCTTGAAAATTGATTACACACTGCATGAGCAGATATAACATAATGAAGTTATGAAAATAATAATGAATCTCAAGAAATAAATAGCAGACCTTTATTTTAACCATTGTGACACAAAGTACACAAGACAGGTGCCTGAATACACAAGTAGTGTTAGTGTTATGATGTAAAAACTTTCAGTACTGTGTGTCACATTATGTGACTTTTACCAGTCTAGATAGTTGATACAAAGTCTCGGTAAATACGTCTATATTTTATTGCTTCCTCTTTGTAATACTGTTCATGATAGTGATGAAAGTGGCTGATATAAGTGAGGTCACCTTTATTCAGAGGTATTGTCCAAACAAGAGTGTATTATCATAGTGTATGTTATGCACAAAAATATGGTTTTAAAGGCAACTACAATAATATTGGTTTTCAATAGCCAAGATGAAAGGTGACACTCTGTATATACTCTCATACAAGTTAGATAAAACAGCAAACACCATAGACCCAGATACGTTATTGCATAATGTACTAGTAGATCAAGATTTATGTTTTGAACTGATTCATGCTAATAACTGCAGTCAACCCAGATCTGAAAATGCATTTTATTCAATTACAGATCTGCCAGTGCATTATTTGATTACAGATCTACCAGTGCATTATTTGATTACAGATCTGCCAGTGCATTATTTGATTACAGATCTGCCATTACATTATTTGATTACAGATCTGCCAGTGCATTTTATTCAATTACAGATCTGCCACTGCATTATTTGATTACAGATCTGCCAGTGCATTATTTGATTACAGATCTGCCAGTGCATTATTTGATTACAGATCTGCCATTGCATTATTTGATTACAGATCTGGTTATGGTAGTTTGCAGTTGTATCAAACCTATAAGTGATAATATATGGTAATTAGCAATAATGGAACAAAACTGGGCCACTTGACCAATTTACTCATATTAAAAGAGGGACAGTGTTAGCCACTTTACCCATTTACCCTTGTTACAAGATGAGCAATGTTAGTCACTTTACCCATGTACACATGCTAAAATTGGGGCAATGTTAGCCACCTTACCCATTTACCCATGTTAAAAAGGGGCAATGTTAGCTGCTTTACCCAATTACCCTTGATAAAAAAAGGGGCAATGTTAGCCACTTTACAAATTTACCCATGCTAAAGGTGGGGCAGTGTTGGACACTATCCATTTACCCACATTAAACATGGGCAGTGCTGTGGGACAAGATTTACATGTATTGATGCTTACTGCAGTTGAAACAGTATATGGACTGGGATAGTGTTTGATACACAACACCAACTTCTTAGTGCTCAGATATGATCCAGATCTCTTATAAACTGAGTCCTTTCCCTAATCATAGAAGGTCTCAAAGGCAATCTAAATGTTTTTTTGAAGCAATGGGGGGTTTTACCAGGGAGGCAGTGTGTACATTCAGTTAGGTCAGATAGACTGGTAATTTGTTTTTGTTGTTATTTCCATCATCAGGTTCTAAGGTTTAATGAGGCAATTAGTGGAGTCTTACACCCAATACTTCAACTTTCATCAGCAGATGATTTTACCATAATGTGATGAATTAATCTCAACTGTAATCCAACTTTCACACAACCTGTTCCCAAGTCTTGAGAATTGGAAACTGTTGCCAAATTATGGCATGCACTTGAAAAGAAATGTGAGGAAACTTTCATCTCCAAATAGTTGGATTACTCCACATAAATGCCTCATGATCAAATGAGATGATGTTGGTCATATAACTGATAGGAACCATGGGTGCAATTGTAGTGATCAGTTTGGAAGAAGAAAACACTATATTTAAAATAGAAATAATGAATTTCTGCACACATTTGTTGCAGTTATCATTCCTTTTTAGTTTGTGAATATTTTTATTTTTAACTTTTTGTGAACCATTGCAGAGGCAAAGTGTTGCAGCCACTTTATGAACTTTGGAAACTTACCTGACTCTGACTGTGGCAGAGACTGCAACATCCAAGCCAGATCCCAGAAGGGACATGCGTAATGAGTGAAATAAAATAAAAACTTTCCTAAAATGATGGGGAATTTCTCAGATGACTTCATCATGTCCCCTACTACAGGTCTGAGATGACTTCATGTCTCCTACTACAGCTTTGATTGGGTAATGAGCTCATCTGACGCTGACAACTGCATCTAAAGGCATGATGGCTATTGAAACACAAGTTAGCCAGCAAGGCCAGGCAAGCTAAAGTTAGCCTTACAGCACCAACCACATGTTACATCATTTTCTGGCTCTTGCTCAAAAAACTGCTGGGGCCATAAGTGGCCAAGTGGTCTAAAATGCTCACCTTTACTGATCGCAGCCATCTCATCTCTCTGTGTGGGTTCGAGTCTTGGGCTTGGCCAATGTTTGTATATGCGAAAGCTTGCCAGTAGCTTCCATTGGGTCGGTGGTTCTTTCTGGGGTTTTCACTGATTCTTTATCTGCTTGTTATACTGGCTGCTAGGTATAGCCTGTCTTGTGCTGAAAAATGGCATTAAACTCCAAAACAACAACAACAACAGATCACTTCTGCAGCTTGCATATATACAATAGAATGTATGTTATTCAGAGTTTGCTTGTACAGACTATGAGCATGTCCCCTGAAATTCTAAATACCCAACTGGTTAAAAAAGTCCATTATCCAGACAGCCAGTTTTATGGACATAGTCATCGTCTTCCCATGAGTGTGGATAATTTGTGTTTTATGACTGCACTGTTCTAGATTATTGTGAAGTTACTATTTTCAGTGTGTTAAAATTTTTTAATTTTGTTTCTGATACCAACCATGAATTTAAAGAGCCATTGAACAGTACTTAGCTACTTCCAAGATCAGCAAATATACCATATATACACACTAATAAATCAGGTCTTACTGCAAACAAAATAGACTCTGATCTGCCATCACATATTGTGCATGCAGATGAGGGTCTATTTTGTTTGTTCAACTGATTACTCCAAACAAACAGCACAGACCCAGATCTGCTGGTGCATTATGTGATGGCAGATCTGGGTCTATGTAGAGTGCAGTAGGATCTGACTTATAAGTGAGTATAGATGGTATGTATTGATGAAAATGTCATTCTTTATAAAACTACAATAATCAATACCATGAAAATAAAAAAGAATTCAGAGTCATTTTGTTTTTAATTGATTTTCAGTCAGAGCAATATAAATTTTCCTTTTCAAGAGCATAAAAAGGACTCTTGGCTTTTCTTGAAAGCTCGGCTCTGTCAGGCAGTATTCCAAATTCTGTTTTTTCAGTAACATTTTATAGGCTTTAACAAATTAATCTTTCAAGTTGACAAATAAATATAGGTTAAATTTTAACTGCAATTTTCAGATGATTCTTTTGCACACTAATTTGCATATTGTTTTAAAAACTGATAGTTTCCTGAGCAAAATATATTAAAGTGCACAAAATATTAATAAAATTGTTTTAGATTAAGATTGTAAAAAATGAGACTGTAAAAAATTTGTACAAACAGTTTCATATATCAATAATGCTGATATGCAAAATCAATTTTAGGGTCTTTTATCCTAACTGAAGGTCAAGGCTACTATAGTTTAGTTAAACCTGATTTGAGCAATCTCCACTATGAGTAGCCATCGGTCATTTATGGTCAAAATTGTTGTGCATAGTGACCACTTGTTAAATGCGACTGGTGACCATGATTTATTTGCAAAATATGTGTTTCAACACTGCTGTGAACAATTGTATTGCAAAACCAGATATAAACACTACAGGTCTTTATATGAATCCTTTGTAACGATGATTGCTAGTGGAGTCTGCAGATGGAGTGCAGATTGTTTTGAACCATAATGCCAAAAATAAATGAGAGAGAAAGTTTTGTTTCATTAGTGATTTCCTTATATATGTACCATGGAGTTGTGTGCTGCAGACAATATCCTTCTGATGAACCGTTCCATCTTTAAAGCATTAGCAATCAAGGATTGACAGTCATTTCAATGGTTCTTATTACTCATTTGTCTATTGTGAAAATCCACATCCTGCTTTCAGTGCAGTGTAATGGGTCCTACAGCAAATTGTATGTGGAGTTACATTAGATTAGGACATTGGTGAATGAGGTCTTTGTCTTTTCCTCTTAACTAGTTATTTGTGGTTTCCAGACCAGTAAATTTTGTAGTTTTTTTTATATGGTTCTGTTATTTTATAATTGTTACTGTTATTATGTTATTTATCTGGGATGTAATAGATGGCAGATACTGTCTTATCTGGGTCAGACAAGTAATTTGTTTTCTGTAGACATCAGTGTTTGCATCTGCGAAAATAAAACTATGCTGTGCACTGGATGACTCAGTACAACACAAATGTACTTGACTGAAGTGATCTTAGTGAAAACTTGATGAATTTTCAAAATTGTGTGCTTCACATCATTTTCTAGAGATAAATGTCCCTGAACTGCAGATAAAAGTTACCATAATCATCAGATTTGCATCAGGTAGGCACAAGATAATTTAGCCTGTTGAAAAATTGAAATTATTAACATGGCACAGACAAAATCTATGTAGAAAAGTACCAATAGTAGTCAAAGAACATTAAAAAATAAAAGTTCCATTCTGATACTAAAGCCAATGTTGCAGTCTCCAACTGTAAAAGTACAGTGTCCAATATTCCCCTCACTTTAAGACTGCTACCCAGTGTTCAGTTAGTAATTATTAGTCTCAATCCTGTAAAAAAAAAATTACTGTACACAGTGCCAAAAATGTCACGGTCAGGGATCTTGTAATCTGTTCATCGTAGCTCATCTGTTAGGGCTGTACACACCCTATTTTTTTCTGAGGCAATTCATTTAATATTTGTACTTATAGATGACTTAGGTTTTGGTTTTTGTTGACTCTAAACAAATTTATTGAGGTGGTAAATGTTACTTTTAACTAATAATTTATGGCCAGGACAAGTTAGTGTTACCTCATAGTTGACTTCGCAGTTCACATGCCAGAGGACTTCATGCAAACTTCAAATAAAAATGATAATTGATTAATAAAGTTTAAAAATTTTGAGATGAATGCATGTAATATTTCTATGAATGAAGAAAAAAATATATGAATATTAATTATGGTTACAAGTTTTGGCTTTGCTGGTTTTAACAGCACTTTGAACACAATATTGAATTTGTCATGCCGAGGAAATGGAAGCAAGGGCACATAAAGGCAGCCAATCTGGGCTGGCATGGGCTCATCTGATTAAAATCAGATCTCTGCTGTCCTACGTGAAGATCTGACACCGACCGCTTAAGGGTCATGTTCTGGTGACCTTTGAATTAGCCAACAGAAATGCAGCTTTCAAAAATCTGAAAGTGAATCGAATCGTTCAGTACACATTCGTGCTCTTCATCCACACTGCTTAGTCTCCAAAATGCGAAGATACAAGACTTCATCAGAATGGCTGATAAAATTAGCAATTATGGTAATAACATAGGTTGCCAGAACATGACCCCAAAGCAGTAGAGGTCAGATCTTCATGTATAACAGTGGAGATCTGATTTTAATCAGATTGGCATGGGCTGGTACTGAACTTGTGACCTTTGGATTATGAGTTCCTACACTCTACCAACTGAGCTACTATGGTAACCCACCTGTTACAAGAGACCAGTTATCTTGAGGGACCACTTTTTGTTGGCAGAAGAGGTGGTCTTTCAAGTCAGGTTTAACTGTAGTAGAAATCAATTTTCTGCAGACAAGCAAGCATATTTAATTCAAAATTTTGTTCCAGCTGTAAGCAGGAAATTTTTTGCATCTGTGCCATTTTCACAAAGTTAGCAAACATACACAATTCATAGGAATAACAATGACATTCAGTGTTGAAACAGGAATATGAAATGACTGTAATGCCAAGGAGTAAATTGATATTTCTGGCCATGAATATGCTAAAATGACAGAGTCAATGAAAAAACACTCAAAAACCTTTATTTATGTAATTACAGTTTTCTGTTAGAGTTGGCATGAATAAATTACGCAGTATAAGCCATTTCATCACAACCATGCATCAGTAAGCCCATTTTTTAAAAAATACTTCACATAAATATTTACCAGTTGTTTATTTTATGAATAATGCAACAAATAAAGATGATGGAAGCTCATACGTAATAAAATGTCTAAGCTTTGATTAAAATCTTAGCTTACATTTTGAATGCTAATTTTTTTTTTGCAAACTATGATATTTGCATTCAGCTTGTGTTTTCAAACAAGTTGATTATTTTGGGCAAAACATTGAAATACTGACCTTAATTAGAACTTTCTTGGAATTTTACAAAGGAATAAAATTGAGTTTTCTTCTACTCAAGCTAAGAAAGCTGGACCTGCTATTGATCAAACTTGCATGCACATAACAGTGAGGAATAACATTATCATATTTAAAGTAGGAAAAATGTGTTTGGTGTTTACATCACAGCAAAAGATGCAAGTTGTGTAGTGCTGAGGCAGTTGGAATAAAATGACTTGCACAAGGGGACACCACTGCAGCTGACTTGGGCTCATCCAATGGCATGATTTGAACCCACACCATTTTGATTAGGAGTCTAGCATGCTAATCAAAGAGCCATCATGGCTGCTGCCTCCATTACGTGCCACTTATGACATTCATTCATCTCTAGATAATTAGGGCATAGGAAAATATGCAATTTAAACATTCAAAAAAAACCCCCCAAAGTATTAAAACATAATGCTGGCCTTTCAATACCAGGATAGCAAGGATCAGACTGTTCATAGACAAGGAAGAGTGTATATATATAATTATATATATGACATATTTGATTACTGCATGAAAAATATGGTCTTTAATGATGGATAGTCTTTCAAAACAGTGTCATGCCAAGTGGGGTTGTACTGTATCCATGATGTTTGGTCAAATTGCAAAGCAATTCAGGATTATGGATTGATGATGTCTATATGCCAGTGACCACTCTGGTGGCCTAGTGGTTAGAGCATCTGCCTCAGATGCAGGAGGGTTGCGGGTTTGAACCCTGGCCAAGTCATACCAAAGACTTATAAAAATGGTACTAGCAGCTGCCTTGCTAGGTGCTCAGCATTAAGAGGTTAGTGTTAGGACTGGTCATCCTAGTGTCAGTATAATGTGACAGGGTGGGACATCATGCCAAATGTCTGTAGCATGATGCCCCAGTGCTAGACATCACTATAAACTGGCACACTGCAGACATCATAGCAATATGACTGAAAATTTTTAAAGGTACATTAAAAATCCAAATCACACACACACACACACACACACACACACACACACACACACACACACACACACACACACACACACACACACACACACACACTGCCAGCCTGGTAGTAACACTCAGATTAGTGTTTGCTTTAGGCAATTTTTCAGACTATTGAATCAGGTGTTTAGATTTGTATGAAGAGTATTATACACCTTTCAGTGAAATGTAGGTCCATTGATTTTGATTAATCTTTGCGTTTACCATATATACTCAGTAACAAGTACAGTCATACTGTAAACAAAGATCCTGATCTGCTGTTGTATAATGAGCATGCAGATCAGGGTCTATGTTGTTTGTTCCACTGATTACTCCTAACAAAGTGTACAGACCGAGATCTGTCCAGCACATTATGTGATGGCAGATCTGGGTCTGTGCAGTTTGCATTTGGACTTGTCTCACAAGCAAGTTAGGATAGCTCATTTTCTGTTAACTGTTGCCTATGAGACCTAACTTTGTATATAATTGCATCATGAAGAGTAGTAAAGCCATTGGTGATAACTAGGTCACTGTGATCTATATTTCATTGTTCAGTGATTTGTGCTTCAATTGTCTAGCTTAGGATTTGCCTACAGGTAATTTTCTCACAACATTTTGTGTACAGATGTGTCAATCCATGATTCAAAGGAATCAAAACATCTACAAAGATTTGTGTCACAATTAATAGAAATGGATATAAATTACCATACACACTCATTTACGGGATTGCAAACTGCACAGATCCAGATGCAATTTGTTAGGAGTAATCAGTAGAAGAAAAACAACATAGACCATGATCTGCCAGTGAATTCTACTATGGTAGATCAGGGTCTACACTGCTTGCAGTTGGACTCATTGAGTGAGTATATATTGTATTCATGGCTTGCAATCTGAAATTGTACTGCTTTCTACCTCGCTTGGTACTTGGCATTAAGAGGTTAGTGATAGGACTGGTCGGCCTGGTGTCAGGATAATGTGACTGGGTGGGACATCATGCTACATGTCTGTGGCATGATGCCCCAGTGCTAGACATCACTATAAACTGCCACACCACAGACATCATAGTGATATGACTGAAATTTTTTTAAAGCTAAGTTAAAAATCCAAATCAACTACACTTTCTCTTCAAGCCTAATATTCGGACTAAACACAGGCACCATGTCCAATAATTTTCTTAATTTGGACCTACAGATTCCCATTTCATTTTTGAAGCATCAGAGACCCATACAAATAATAGATCTTTATGTTATCCTTTAAAAACTTGCAATGTTGGTCTGCTGTGCATTTAACCCCCTATTCTATAGGCTACAAGCTCCATTTATAAAAAAATTTTGAAAAATACCCTCGAAAATTCCTCTGTATTGTAGTTGTTCAAATACTGCATACTGCAAGAAATATACAGTCTTATTTCATCAAGTATACACTACAGTGAACTTCATGGAGGGACTTTGGCAGGTACTTGCCCCTGCTGTCTGTTCATTATTGTGCAAACTAACACATCTCTAGAAAACTTTTTAATTTCCATGAGTGTTATAAGATTATTCACATCTATATTGTCTTATAATGTATTACTGATTTTGATCAGTTAACTGCTGCAAATATGTACCTGCTTTGATTGTGTTTTGTGCAACAAATACTTTCTGATACATTTATTTTTTGATGTTTTCCACACATAAATTATGTATAGAATGTGAATGCCAGCCTTTGAACCATACCATATATACTCATGTATAAGTGGAGCCCAACTGCAAGCAACACAGACCCTGATCTGCTGTCACATAATGCACCAGCAGACCAGGGTTTATGTTGTTTGTTCTACTAATTACTACAAACAAATTGCAGAGACCCAGGTCTACTAGTGCTTTATGTGATTTCAGATCAGGGTCACTTCAGCTTGCTGTTGGATCCGATTTATAAATGTGTATATATGGTAATTAATTTTTGCCATATTGAAGCTTTCTTGCCTTGATGTTACAGTGAATACAAGGGGGAAAAAAATTTGTGCCACTCTGTGCCTCGATATGGTAATACATTTTAAAGCCAGCCATGTGCATGGAGTTAAAAGGTTATTTGTTTCCTGCCATTATTCTGCTTGTAAAGTCCCTTTAGTTTGGAGAAAGCCTTTGTATGGAATTTTGCACTTTACTTTGCAGATGAAAAGTGACTGAGGAGATTAGGTGAAGGAAACAAGACAGGGTCTCCAGTCACAGAAGTAATGAAGCATTATGTCCACCAGAAACTTTTGTCCAAAACGTAAAAGACATCATCTTTGTTCCTCAAGATTCTGCCTGCTGCTACACTTCTAGTTAAAAAGGGGTTGAGGCACCAGAAGGGACTTTATACTGATTCTAATTTGAAGGAGTGAGGTGCTTAGTTGCATTTGGGATCTTGGCAAAGTTATTCTCTATTTTGTTCCAGAGATGTGGGGCCAATTGGGTTGGGCTCCTTTAGTGTAACACCTCTTTCATTTTAATGCACTTTCTGTTGATCAAATGTCAAAGTTTTTGACAATAAACTCAACAATTAACTGTTGGAAATATTAATGTTGTTGTCACATAATGATGCTCATTGTGATGTGACAATGCTTACTGTGACCTCATGATGCTCATTGTAATATAATAATGCTTATTGTGACCTTACAATGTTCATTGTGATATAATGTTTATTGTGACCTCACGATGCTCATTGTGATATAATGATGCTGATTGTGACCTAATTATGCCTATTATGATATAATAATGATTATTGTGACCTCGTGATGCTTGTTGTGATATAATAATGATTATTGTGACCTCACAATGTTCATTGTGATATAATAATGATTATTGTAACCTCATGATGCTCATTGTGACATAATGGCAAATAGAATAATGTTTATGGTGATTAACTGACAAAATTTATGAAGTTAAGTGGCATTATGGTCATAGATATTCTTGTTTACTGGCTCAGCCAATCTGTCACTGGTATGAATCCCTTTCAACATGCTATGCCAATGTGTTGCTGGTAAAAAAAATCCCTTTTTATGGGCTCTGCCAATGTGTTGCTGGTAAAAAAGACCCTTTTTACAGTCTTTGCCATTGTGTTGCTGGTAAAAATCCCTTTTTATGGGTTCTCCCAATGTGTTGCTGGTAAAAGATCTCTTTGTATGGGCTCTGGAAATGTGTTGCTGGTAAAAATCCTTTTTTACAGGTTCTGCCAATGTGTTGCTGGTAAAAAAAATCCCTTTTTATGGGTTCTGGGAATGTGTTGCTGGTAAAAATCCCTTGTTATAAGCTCTGCCAATGTATTGCTGGTAAAAATCTCTTTTTAGATGCTCTGCCAATGTGTTGCTAGTAAAAAATCCTTTTTTATGGGCTCTGGGAATGTGTTGTTGGTAAAAATCCCTTTTTACTGGCTTTGCCAATGTGTTGCTGGTTAAACATCTATTTTTACAGGCTCTGGGAATGTGTTGCTGGTAAAAAATACCTTTTTACGGGCTCTGCCAATGAGTTACTGGTAAAAAATCTCTTTTTACTGGCTCTGCCAATGTGTTGCTGGTAAAAGTACCTTTTCAATGGCTCTACAAATGTGTCAGTGGTAAAACTTATCTTGTTGCAATAAGTTTGTTATATTGTAATTTATGAGCAGACCTTAATATGCAAGAGTTATTCCAGATCTTTAAAATATTCTATGATCCATCTATACTCGCTTGTAAGTCAAGTCAAACTACAAACAACAAAGATCCTTATCTGCCGTAGCATTATGTGCCAGCACATCAGTGTTTATTATGTTTGTTCTGTTGATTACTCCTAACAAACTGCACAGACCCAGATCTGCTGGTGCATTATGTGATGGCAGATCTGGATCTGTGCAGTTTGCATTTTGATTCCTCTGATAAGCGAGTAAATATTGTATGATCTTCAACGCTGATATTTGAGGCGTGTAGTTTACGTGAACTAAAGGAGGATAACATATTGTTGAACCTTGCTGAAATTAAAAGTTATGTCATCAACACTACACTCCCTCGGCAATCATTTTTAAGAAGACAGTGAATATTTGCTTCTCCTATATGTACAGTTCTTGCTGTTTTAGCTTCCTAATTCCAACATCTTCTTAAGATGGATTTCCCACTTGTAACATCCCTCTTTTTCATTGTCTCCATGTGTATGTATGATATCTTTTTCTTGGCCTCCATACAAACATTCACCATTTCCATTCTATCAATATAAATCAAAAGTGGCATTGTTTTTTTAAAGTTTGACTTTCTGAAGAAAAAAAATTTGGAATCAATTAATGATAGATGCATTATGATATTGGCAGAAATATCAGGCTCAGCAAGGAGCTGGTATTTTCATCTATTTGGAATGGGACAGTCACTTTCCTATTCAGTGCCATATATTGCTCAGTAATGCAGAAGAAGTCGAGGATGCTGAGCTCTAGAATTGATCTCATCAGTGATGCACAGCCAAGGCTAAGATTCATTAATGAGCTGTACACAGTCCAAACCCTGGGCTTAATTTTCATTCTTTAGAATTTTTGGATACCATATATATCTGTATTATTTCGAAAAATGAATTAACCTGTATATCTTTTAAATCTGTATTCACCTGTATATCTTTTAATTCCATATGTACTTGTATATAGTGTTCGAACCAAACCCATCTCTGATATCACAATAAGTAATGGAAGATTATAACTGGAACAACCTCTGCCTTTTCCATCGAATAAGAAAGAAACCTTGGATGTAATTTGTCGCCATTGAGAACTATATTCTGAATTCTTATGATTCATATAAAACAATATGGCAGTAGGAGAAGACAAAATCACAATCAAAACAATCTTGGCCATTGTTGTTGTAACATGTGGTGCATACCACAAGAGGTGAATCACCAAACACATTAAATTGATGTGCATTACTACAACTACTTCCGATGTTATTTCCTGGCCTGACTGAAAATGCCAAGCGATGTTCTGATGGGACAGATTAGTTTCAATCTGTTTGATTTGAGTCACAAATAGAATAGATAACATAGAAACTGATGTACTGTTGCATTAAGGATGATTGCTTGTGTTATGGTGTCATATTAACCATTTTGAAATATTGATATTTTTGAATAGCCATGGGACCAGTCAATCCAAAAATCACTTAAAAATTTATAGGTTGTTGTGTGATATTTGTAATTAAATATCTAACCCCAGGTTGTTATATAGAAAAGTATGGGAAAAAGTCCCCTGTCACTAAATGTCTATCAGAGTTTTTTCAATGGCTTTTTCAAAATTAATATTGGACCTGGATATGTCCACTGAGTGAAAATTAATTTCTGTTTGGATCACATCTTTTGGGTTTTTCACTCATTTTTCTTAAGAATTCTTGATAAATATTTTCTCAAGGAATTCCATAGATAGCAACATAATCTATGGCATTTATGATGATGAAATTGGTGTAAAATTTGACTATGAAACACACATTTATTCTCAACTTTCCACCTTTTTCTTGAAGGAAATTGACACAAAAGTTGGCATTTGCTTTGAATGCAGAATTTTTTTGAGGCCAAGAGGGGACAAGACCAGTGCCGGATTACCAAATAGGCAGAGTAGGCACCGGCCAATGGGCCCCATGCCTTTTAGGGGCCCCACGACAATGGATCAAAATAATATTGAATTGAATTGATCTTGACGTATTAGAAGATAATTTGCAAGGGGGCCCCAACATTTTGACTGCTTAGGGGCCTCCACAGGGTTTAATCCGGCACTGGACCAGACAGTTAAAGGAGTCTGGTCTGTCTCTACTTCTCCACCTCAGCCTCTGTTTTCAGCCTCCAGGATTAAAACTAATTGGGGTAGGAACGTCATGAAATCAATTCATGGCAAAGTGAATTTTAGGTCTGTTGGAGTGAATTGACAGAATTGAAAGTGATTATCTGGCCTGAATCATCCCTCTTAGATGGATGGTCTACTGACTTATTTTAATGTTCAGGAGTTCTCTCTTTGTGAATTTTTGTAACTGAACAGTGTGTCCAAAAATATCAAAATTTTCAAATTTGTTCTTTCTATGTGTATAAATTACCATTTCAGTTGACACCAGGTCCCATTTTTTAAAATGGTTGGAAAGTCTCCATCTGTACTACATTAATGTGTATTTAAAAATTCATCAGTATTTGCACAAGTAGAAGATCATTGACTCTTTTTTCCAGTACACAAAACAAGATTGAGTGTTGGTGAGTGACTTGTTTTGATACATGTAAGACACAATTAATTACTGAGATTTTATACATTTCAGCAACAGAAATCCTGTATTGATAAAAATTTCCACAAGGTCTCATATAATTTTCATTTCCTTTCTTCGACGGGACTGTTAATGTAGTTATTAAAATTATTCAGAATTTATCTCTCTTTTAATTTACTAAGAGACAGAAGACATGATCATGTCATTTTGCATCCAATCTCTCCCCATTTCATACTGCTGCTGCCACTGTGATACACTTAGTTTACAGGTGATGTCATATTGATTGCATCATATTGTGAAAACCTCATCATTTTGTGTTGTGCAGTAAGCTTAATTGTTTGAAAATGGACATCGTTAATTGACAGTAGATCTGGTTCTTCATTGTAATCACTGAGCTGAGTGTTATAAAGGATGAACTATGCTAATAGAAATTTTGATGAGATTACAACCTTGTTACAGAATCAGTTGCAGCAAAGACAATGTTGCCAATGATTTCAGATCAATTGTATTTGGCACCTAGTTCTGGTATGGTTTATCACAATTGAAAAGGTACTTTGTTTACTGTCAGCAAATTGACGACAGAATACAAATATTTGTAAATCCATTACAGTAACTGAGATTTAAAAAAAATAAATAGAAATCTTATTAAATTTCCACAATTTCTATTTTTTTCTTCAGTAAATTTAAATCAGTGAATTGATAATTTGAATAAATCTTTGGGGATAAAATTGATGTTTTGTGATTGCTATTTCAGTTGAACATTTTTAATCATAGAAAATATTATGTATTTGATGTAGAATTAAATAAACAATTTGGCATATTATAATGGATATAAGAGAGCAGATTTTATAGATTGTCATGGTAATACATAACTGAGTGAATGTTGCAGATGTCAGGGTGACACATAGCCATTTTAAGTTGGTGTATGTGATCTGACATGGAGTTAAATCCATGGCAGGGGGTAAGGATACTGTGTTTTAATTAGTCTGGCAGGAAGGTGATTGATTCTTAATTAAGTTCCTTCTGATATCTGTATCAGGGAACTGGTCAACAAGAGGTGAATTGGTTCCAGTTATAGGAATATGCCAATGGTAGAAATGTTGCAGAAACAGTGTTTGTACATGCAGAAATATTTGTTATAAGTTTAAACTTTGAAGAGATTGGCTTATTAAGGAAGCAGGAAAGGATGTGAAACTCTGGATGAATATGTGTTAATTTTGGTGGTTAAATAAACCTAAATTCCTGACTGGCTAAGCTGACAATTAGGGTTGTGTTTCCATGTGGAGTTCTGTCATATATATAGAGCATCTCAAATGGATAATGATTTAATATTGAATTTATGAAATTAGTTGAATAATGTCCAGCTTTTGTGAACCTTGGCTTACAAAAGCTGGACATTATTCAACAAGTTTCATAAATTTAATATTAAATCATCACCCATTTGAGATTCTTTTTATCACATAGTTTTTATTTCAGTGGAAATTATTTAGATCGAAAGAAGAACAAATAATTTCATTCATTCTGACAGATGTTGCACCTTTCATTTGTTGTGTGTAAAATTAGTCCCAAATAAAGTCGAACTAGTATTAATGTATAAAAGTAGATCATACTTTACTTACAATCTGTATGTCATAGAACAAGCATCCTTCTGAATAAACAGAACATTTTACACAGACAATTATTTTTCAACATAGAATGTCCAGTGTGCGTGATGTCACATTGTTTGATGCAGTACCCATTAGAGTGCAGTAGATGATCCACGTTTAGGTAACCTAACATGTCACTTTCAAAACTAAACATTACATTGTTGCAATATTCATGTGAAAGAAGGTTTACTGGATACAGAAATTCCCATATTTACTGTAATGTATTTGTGACAGGATATTTGCAATACTTGACTTGGAACAGTAGACTACAGAATATGTAAACAAATTTCATTTTGAGTCGAAATTGCATCACATATTTACCATGTATATATCCAGTGGTTGGATAAACTTCTGTTAGTTTGGAGACTGGTTTATGTCCACATTCTTCTGTGAACAGAGGTAAGTTTATTTACTTCTGTAGGTTAACATTTAAACCACACTTGTATATAGGGTGGATTCCATGCTACAGGTTTATTAGTCCCCCCCCCTCCACCCCCACCCCACACACCAGCTATCAAATGAGCAATACCCTTAGTTTAAATTATTGTTGTTGTTCTTGTCTTGGGGTTTTAGCATTTTTCATGTTATGATATGTTATACATGAAATAACAAGCCCCTATGGTGGTAAATTGGCCATATTTAGACATATGAGACCATTTTTTCCTCAATTCCTTTTATGACTCAAATCGAAAAATGGCCACCAAAATGTTCATTGAAAACAACAGATTCCAGAAGGCGGGGTTAAAAAAGTTTTCCCATGATCACAGCTAGTCAGTAAAGAGAATACTGCACAATAATTTCATGGACTTATTTGGACCAATCAGAGTCATATACAGTAATATGTTCATATGTTATAATATAAAAAATATTAAACTGCATACACTATAGGCAAAGTGTACCGACTATATATTAAAAATGCATTATGCAGTAAAATTAGTCAGTCTTATGTCTTTGCATGAGGTGAAGGTCTTGGCTTCAGGAGCACGAAGTACTCCATCGTAAAGATTGTTCTTGGGTCATGTAGTTGGAAGTCTTCAAGAGACATGTGACCAAGAAGATAAGAGACATCTCTGATAAGTAGGAAGCTTACGAATCTTGAATGTACAAGGTTCGGTTTCTTAGTTGCATACATTTTCTTTGATTTGAGTATGTAGATAATTGTTTGAATTTAATTATCTTAGTTTCATACAATTTTTCTTTGATAGGAATCTGAAGATAATTGTTTGAATTTATTTGTCCTAGTTTAAGAGAATTGTTTAAATTCATTTGTCATGAATACTATATGACTCATGTATTCTAAGAATTTCTTATGTTATTTTCTTGATAGCTGTCTTGAGATAATTGTTTGAATTTATTTGCTTAGATGTAATATGAATTATGTATGCTAGGAAATGATATTATTAGGTATGCAGGATATTATGCCACTGAATTGTTTGTTAGCAAATATCACAGTTAAGACAGTAAGTGAATTTTGTTTAATTCATTTGTATAATTAAGATGTGAATTCTCTTAACCTACGAATTGGTGAATTAGCATTGGAACAACAGTAGGGATCATATGGCCTTTATTGTCAGCCATAAGTATTCATATGTCAAACATTAGTCAAGGTAGTGATTAAAAATTAACACTGCAGGAGGTTAATTGTATGAGGCAAGATTATGTATTTGATCAATTATTAATGGTAACAAGATCTGTAGAAAAATACATTAAGTTACTTGTACTATGTTAAGGTCTATGGAAATAGATTGTGTATGGAGGTAAATATGACAATAATAGTATGCAAGGTCATGCCTTGGAACCATGTTAGCAGTTACCGTATGCAATATGCTATGGGAAAACTCTGAAGGGAACGAGAGAGAGAGAGAGATTAATAATAAAGCTCATATAACATTTTAATTGCATCTCTCCTCAATTTACAGGGCAAATATGAATTTATCAGCAGTAGACATACTTAAAAGATACAGATTTGATATATGGAAATTTCTTATTTATCAAACTCAATTCTTGTGTCCACAAATGAGTTCAGATATTTTGTGGTTCTATTGTATTCTTAAATACAATGCAAATTAAATATTTAATTGTTTTATATTAATATCCTTTTCAAACAGATTCATTTTCTTCTCCATCTGTTTGTAGTGGGGATTGTAAAGAACCATACAAGTGGTCAACGTTGGTCTGCTGAAAAGCAATGCAGTTCTTCATTACAAACCAGGATTTTTATAGACTGTGAGATTTGATAAAATATTCCATGAGGAGAATTTAGTAAATTCTGAAAGATAAACCCTGTACATGGATTCAGCACACAAACAAATGTCCTTTGTGTCCACTTTTACCAGTGCTAATAATTTGCAGATTGTATAGAATATTCACACATCAATAACTGATATAATTTGTTTTGTATCCCATCTACATGTCTACCAGTACTTAAATATGCTCATTATCATGATGAGACATGAAAGGTATGGTCATTTGGTTCAAAGTATCCTCAGGAACTAAATTTTAGTAATTAAAAAAATATATTTTTATGTGAGAAATTGAACTTGAGGAATGAGATTGTGTTGTTCCAAAATTCTGTTACACTGAGACATATCATGGGTATGGATGTTACATTAACCTTTTCATTACAATGGACCCACATATTATTTGCATATACATGTTATATGATTCTCATTTGAAGGATGGCATTAGATGGCCACTAAGGAGAAATGCAGGATGGAAAAGTAAGATTCACTTCAACATGTGTTCTTAATTTAATAACAGTAAATCCAAACTTGATTGTTACAGTGCAAGTGTGATAGAATGTATGTTCTTTACTGGGAATAAAAATGAATTCAAAATATTTCTTGATCCTTACTGCCCTTATTTAAGCTAGTAAGAAGTTATGTTTTTCAGTTTGTTCTTTTTTTTGTGCAATTTTGGTAGCATTGTTTTTAGATGTTTATTTAGTTGTGTGTGATAGTGCATGTAAGTGCAGTGTGATGGTTCAGAGAGTTTTGACAGGAACACTTCCTGGTAGATGAAGATATGGTCTAAAGGACAGAGGTTCTTGATTCACACCCTTCAGCCCAGAGCTCTCACCATAATTTATAGTTTTTTGCTCAAATCACAATACTATAGTCTACTGAAACAAAAGGTCTAACATTTCCAGTAGTACAAAAAACAAATGCACTTACTGTCTGTACTTTCTCGTAGGTCAAATCCAACTGCAAACTGTAGAGACACAGATCTGTTGGGATGTTATGCAGAGGCAGATCTGGGTCTTTTTTTTGTTTGTTAGGAGTAATCAGTAGAAAATACAATACAGACCTTGATCTGCTGGCGCATTATGTGATGGCAGATCAGAGTCTATGTTGTGTACAGTTGGACTCAACTTGTAAGCGAATATATATATATATATATATATATATATATATATATATATATATATATATATATATATATATGGTAATTCTTAAAATTGTTTAGATCTGTTTCACTCATACAATTTCCAGTTGCAATGCCTACAATTTTCCATCCATTAACTTCTTGAGCATGGGCAGCAATCAGAAGGCAATTTAACTAAAATTCCAACAGATGACCTTCGTTAAATTTTGGTATCGTAGTGCTGTAATACATACAGTGATGTTGAGAATAAATAAATGAAATTTCTTTCTTCTGTTGACCGCTCCAGTGGCCTAAGTGGTTAGAGTGTCTGCCTCGAATGTGGGAGGTTGCAGGTTTGAACCCAGGCCGAGTCATACCAAAGGCTTATAAAAATGGTACTAGCAGCTGCCTTGCTTGGTGCTCTACATTAAGAGGTTACTGTAAGGACTAGTCGGTCTGGTGTCAGGATAATGTGAGTGGGTGGGACATGATGCTACATATCTGCGGCTTGATGTCTGTTGTGTTTGCTAAACCCCAGCTATAAAGTCATGTATAAGCTATAATCTACCTGTCTTGGGAATATTACAGTGGCCATGTGTTCGATGTCTAAAGATTGCCACGGGCTAGTGCTGAACACTTACACAATGTTACATGACCTGCCAGAGACCAAAATCTTGAATCGGCGATAGATCATACCGTCTAAACAAAGGCTTGCAATTATCACTCCTATGTGTTAAAGCTTAGTCCAAAGATCAAAGGGAAGCCCGCGGGATGAGCGGGGTGTGTTCTCATCCATTCCCACATTGACAGACAGCAAGAAGGACATTGTCCGCAAAGTTTGATTAGATCGGTTCACAGTGATATCTAATCAAAAATGAGATAGAGGGTGTGATTACAATGCAGGCCAAATGATAACTTTCAGAACTTGTAAGCAAAATTTTAGTATTCGCCTAGAGGGTGTAAAGGGGTTCGGTGTGGGTGTGTTAATTGATTTGGCAATCATTATCTAGAGGATGACCTCCCTCGATGTTATTGCCCAGTGTGAGTGGATAGATGGAACATTAAGAGACAACTGAGCAAGACTGTTGAATAGAAATAAAACAAATACGAGCCCCCTTAAACAATAAAAATAAAGTAAATTTAATTAATTAATATATAAAATAAAAATTGCGATTTCAATCCAACAGATTTACATTAATGGAATTTAATAGCGGTGTTCAATTATGGATTCGTTGATCATAGTAACGAGTGGTGAAAAGAGTACAATGTCCACGCCTGACTTGCATCACCTAGCATTGTTCCTCTATTGACTTTGTGTATTCCACGTCTAGCATGTATGCTTGGTTCTTCCTCTGACCCTTCTATTCCGAACTCTCTATTTTCGGACTTCCCTCTTGGACTGTCCTCAACAGGTTCTTGGGGAGGGATATAGAAAGGTGTTCCCTTAAATGACAAGATTACCACTAAATCGCTATGCGTATCACAACCTATCTGTATATAAAATTCTCATCCTTTCGTTATTCAGAAATGTAAATAGCTATCCACACTGCGTAAATTCTGACATAATATGACCTTAATGATTAACGGTCCTTACAAATTTACTGTATTTGAGGTAAGGTACCATCGTTATCTCTAGTTACAAATAACTATTGCAATGTACATCCAAGTCTGACCTTAATTAAACAGTTCATCGCCCTCGCTCCCCGCAGCGATTGACTAGAAATTAACACGTACAGTGTGTACAACAATACTGCCATATATATCTGCATATGTTATTATACGTCTTCTTACTCTAACTAGTCAGTTCCACTCAATAAGATAAATGCTCGATTACTATTGCATAAGATTCACTAAATTCTAGCTTACAGTAACCAATAACCTGCAAGATCATTTAAGCATTACAAAATCAGATACAAATATGCAGTCATCATTAACTCACGATAACCAGGCTCGTCCTACAAACAAAGGAAATTACTTCGTATAACCATAAGAAATTCTACACATTTAAATATTTGGATTAATTCATAAATCCCTATGAAATACTACATATTTGAATATTTGGATTACATCATAAATCCCTATGAAATACTACACATTTGAATATGTGGATTACATCATAAATCCCTATGAAATACTACACATTTGAATACATGGATTACATGCAATCCATCAATTCTATCAATGAACTAATAACTGTAAAATTAAAGAAATAAATTGCCTAACAACTCTAGCATATCAACAGATTTCTATGAAACTGAATAAACGATACATAGTATGGATCATAAGCATATCAAACACATTTGCATAAAACCAAACAACAAAATAGAAAATTACATGGAAATTAAAATTGCGTACCTTAATGCTGTTTCTTTTCCACACAATTGTGCGTCCTAGCACTATAGCCTGTCTTTTCCTTTCAAGACAGCTATCTGTCCTCTTTACTTGTTAACAAGGGAAAACACTATTCTTTTAGGTTTCCCATGGAGTCAACCTGTCTTCTCTCAAGCAAGATTTTGACTAACTAATTTTGACTAAGGTCGGTAAATTTAAACTCCCATAACTTCCAAAGTGTACGCCTTAATTTTAACTGACCTAAATTTTCCCCAAAATAATCATGTCTTTCATCAGATTTTGACAGCCTAGAATACAATGCAATCAACCTTCCTTTGAAGATCAATTACTTGACATGTAGTCCTTTACAAACAGATACAGTCAGTAATTCTAATGTACTCTCTGCCAAGATACCGTTATGATGACTGGGTCAATTCCACTGGTCCTTAAATGTATGCCCTTTTATGTTTCAGAGATGAAATAAGGGAAATATCAAAGTGACCTTTCTCAAAGACTTTTCTGGCTTGACTATGATAAAATTTTAATGCACAGTTTATTCAACTTGAAGATTCAGCACTTCTTCAAAATTTGACACATTACAGAGGGATTGCAGATTAATAGGGTTACTCCGAGAATGAAGCCACTCATAATTTGGTAGCAAAACTTAGAGGTAGATTCTAAGGAAAGACAAAGCTTTGAAAGGTCAGTAAGTGATTAAGCTCGATTTTTGCAGAATATTAAGGCATCATAATTGTAATTATTTGTAGTATGTGTACTTAATTACTAGGATTGTTTAGTATTTAGAATTACCTTTGTAGTGTTTCATTTACATGCATATTTGAGACATGGGCTTGAGCCTACATAGAGAACTATTAGATACAAGGTGGAATTATGTAGATTGTTAGCTGTGGTCAGAATTAATTTTGTAATTTGCTATTAGGTTACTTCGTTGTAAACTAGTGCATTTATTAATGCGTTATGTTAGAATTTACACGTGCTTAAATTGTGAATTTGGAAACATGGTTGAAGTATGTAAGATTAATTACTGTAGATATATGTGTATATCATAGCATGGATATTTGAATATTTGTGTACTTTGTATGAGTTGTAAGGTAAAGAAATGCATCTTTCCCATATTATTGTGATATTGTTTAGTATAACGGGATTAGGAATATATACTCTATTGATGTGATGGAATTTATTGATGTATGTATGAGAAGTAATTGATACAGTGCTTTTTATTATGACGTTTGTTTTACCGTACAAGAACTTATGGGTATTTTGATGTGAACGAATGCGTGACCGAAGAAATTTAATAGCCGTTATATGATGATATGCTGTGTGTAGTGTGAGATGAGAGGGCTAAGGAAAAAAGATTGTACCATACTTGTGTTTTCACATGAAGCTTTTTAGGGGACACAGAACTTCGGGTTCCATTGGGTCCCAAGTCTTCAAGAGTTGAAGATGGAATTGAGGCTGTAGCTGAGGCAGTTGAAGTCAAAAGAAGAGTAGTCATGGTAGAGAAAGTGGAGGAGGAGGAGAAGGAGTCTAGAGAAAGTGGAGGAGGAGAAGGAATTTGGAGAAAGTTGAGGAGGAAGTTGAGAAGAAAGTGGGAGAAATAAGAGGGAAAGGATACACCAGATGAATAGAAATACAAGGACAGGTGGAAATCAATCTCACACTGCTAACCAAATGATGCAAGAGGCTTATTAAAGGGTTGAGTGGAAGGAGTGTAATTGGAAATTTGAGTCATTTGATTATTGAATTGTTATTAAATTGTTATTCATTGAATTTCAACCTTTTTTATATATTTAACCATCTAACCATTGGCATTGCTGACTGGGGGGCTCGGAGCTTTACATCTATCTTTCACTAAATTTAACCTCCAAGAAAATGGAGCCTGGGTGGGACTAATATAATAGTTTAAATAAAATATTGGGAGCACCCCACCCCAATCATAACAATCCCCCACAATGTCCTAGTGATAGACATCATTATGAACTGCCACACTGCAGAAATCATAGCAATATGACTGGAAAAATGTTAAAGCTACATTAAAAATCCAATCACACACACACACACTCTCTCTTCTGTTACATCAGGTTTCCAATTCCTTTTTTATCAGTTCATACAAAAGAATTTGGAGAAGTACAATCAAGACAATTCATATAATATCATCAAAGGTCATGAATATATTTCACAAAATTGTACCTTATATACTCACTTAGAGGTCAGGTCCAACTGCAAACTGCACAGACCCAGATCTATCAGCCCACTTACCTCATTACTCATGGTTAACACAAAAATAAATCAAATTTTTCTCATTACAGTGCCTGTGTTATAAGTTGCCTTTTCTCAAAGATGAATGCCAGTGTTAGAATGACTTAACTCTAAAAACTGTGAGTCATTATTTAGTTTCCAGTTTCATGTGCATCCAGTTTGTCAATTGCAAAATATCTTCTCAGCATATTTGATTTGACTCCAGGCCGATCTCCCTTCAACAGCTGCATCTTGGACAGTTTCTGTTTGTCATTGGCATTAATAATAGTCAATCTGATTAAAATCAGATCTCTGCTGTCCTATGTAAAGATCTGACCACAACCGCTAAGGGGTCATGTTCTGATGACCTTTGAATTAGCCAACGGAAATGCAGCTTTCAAAAATCTGAAAGTGAATCAAATCATTTATACACATTCATGCTCTTCATCCATACTGCTCAGTCTCCAAATGTGCAGATATAAGACTGGCTGATAAAATTAGCAATTATGGTAATAACATAGGTTACCAGAACATAAGCCCTAAGTGGTCGCTGTCAGATCTTCATGTATAACAGTGGAGATCTGATTTTAATCAGATTGTGATAATAATAATAATAATAATAATAATAATAATAAAAAAATTATTTTGCTTCAGAGGGTAACCCTTTCAATTAAAAAACTTACTTTATGGCTCCTAATGTGGGTTTTTTTGTGTAGATGATACTGTTACTTCATATGTTTCTTTCTTTGACTGAAATGAAATATGTAACATGCAAGGAAAATAAAGAAATTACCTGTTATTATGGAGAATTCAGACTCCCCATGTTTTATCTGATTGGAAATTAATTGAAAGGTCAAGGGTGAGGCAGAAGTATGGGGTGTCAGTTTTCAATCCATGTAGGCGCTACTGACTCTTGAAAGCCAATACAGGTACAAAATGTTTTTAATCCCTATTCATCAATTCAGTCTTGAAGCATTGTTATGTTCTGTAAAAAAAAAAAAAAAAAAAATCACATCAAATTCCTTAGTCTGGTGTTCACAATGAAAAGCAACATGTTCCGAAACTTTGCAAGTCATTTTATTGCTGTAAATGTTCCATTTATGCCAACTGTCTCAAAAAATTTTGCTATACTTAGAACCATTATAAAAACTTGTGTTTTTAATTTGTTTTCTGACTGTGAACCTTTCTGATTAATTTGACAATAATTAGTGACTGTACCAGGGGAGACCCTTATGAATCACACCCAGAGTTCACAGTGGCCATTGTAGTGGTCAAGTTACATCATGCCTCTCACTTGGTTGTCTTGTATAACTTTGCTGCTTACCTGAACATTGCCTCAGCATGGAGAGCAGAAGAGCTTCTGATCAATTGTTCAGTTAAATGATCATTATGACATCCACTTGAGTGGCATGTAATTTGCCAGAATGTTAAGGTTTTCTATAAAGTCCGATTAAGATGAAATTTGCAGGCTGTTTAGAAGGAGTGAGTTCAGAACTTTAATGCACCACTGGTTGCTTTGTTGAAGTATTAAAAGGTTTAACCCTGTCATCATGCTGTTAAATCAAAGTCTGTTTGTGGACAATGGAAATTTTTATGGGCATAAGAAGATGGGACTAATGAGCAAATACAATTTTCTGTGGTTTTATGGACCTTGCTGGTCAACAGAAACAATAGCATTTCAGTGAAGTTTTGTTCATGATTCCTCTAACATACACGTTTCTTCAATTTAAAACAAACTTTTACTTGCATCTAAAAAGAAAAAATGGTTTATTATTTTTTAAAAACCCATCAATTTATGTTCCCTCTTGTGACATAAAACATTATGAAAATGTTCCTGCATTTTTATTACTAATCCATTTTGATATCTACCTTTTCCTTTGGAGAATAATTCTTAAAAATACCCTCTCCACCCTGAAAAATATAGCAACACATTTCTTTAATTCATTAGAGTTTCTACAAAAGAATCTTGTTCATGAAATCTTGAAATCTGACCTTGCAGGTAATACTTCTGACCTTGAGGGATATACTTAAGTTCTACCCTCTGCTTTTGCATGTGACTGAGTCAATTTATCTTGGTTAATCTTGAAATGCAAGGTGTCTGCTGAAGTAAAGTCAGTGGATTCCTCTGTGATATTATCACCTGTTTCTACATTCCAAATAAATCTGCAGGTGTTTCATTATACCTGACAATGTAATAATATGCTTACCTTTTAATTTTTGTTTATCTTCAATCTTCACCAAGCACATTTTCACTGCACTGCTTAAAACATACCTGATATAAACCAGGATTGTCATAATATATGGGTAGTTTTTAAATACTTTCTGTTCAGTACAAAGGGTTTTCTTACTTTATAGGCTGGTGCTAGCATGGTGTAATTCATAGTATTTAATCATCATATATTTGCAAAATAAGTGAAAATTCAGCATATTTGTGATATAAAATTTCCACAACTATAGCGCTGGTCATCTAAATTGCATCATACATGTTTTCTGAAAAATATTTATGCAAATATAGTGTCCTTGTTAAAACCTGTACAATATTGTTCTCACTCAAATTGTAAGCTGCACCAGGAGAATTCCATTTTCTCCTAAATTTGCACCAGGAGAATTACATTTTGTCCATACATGTTCCAGGTAAGTTCCATTTTGTCTATTTAAAGAGAATTGATTCCCAATAAAAGCTAGGAGTAGTTGACATTCTTACTTTGAAGTTAAAATAATCAGTGTGGGATTGTTTGTTTTACGTTTACATTGATTTTATAGATCAAGCAGTGGGGAAAGACCTGTAGACTTCAAGGTTTACAAGCTGTCAATCAAAGGGGGCTAAGTTTAAGAGTTTGACATTTTGTACAACATGTGATGTAGTTTAGTGCTTTTGCAGATGCCAGTACATTTGTTGAATTTGATGAATAATTTGGGGGAAAAAAAATTAAATATTACATTATAATAGTCCAGTCTTGAAAGTACTAAGGAACACACAATTTCCACCACTTTAATGCTCTTGATGTGGGTATTTGTATTTCCACCACTTTAATGCTGTTAATGTGGGTATTTGTATTTCCACCCCTTTAATTTGTTAATGTGGGCATATTTATTTCTATCCCTTTAATGTTACTAATGTGGGCATGCTTATTTCCATCCCTTTAATGTTGTTAATTTGGGCATGCTAATTTCCACCTCTTTAATGTTGTGAATGTGGGTGCTTATTTCCACCCCTTTAATGTTGTTAATGTGGGTGCTTATTTCCACCCCTTTAATGTTGTTCATGTGGGCATGCTTATTTCCATCCCTTTAATGTTGTTAATGTGGGTATGTTTATTTCCATCCCTTTAATGTTGTTAATGTGGGCATGCTTATTTCCACACCTGTAATGCTGTTAATGTGGGCATGCTCATTTCCATCACTTTAATGTTGTTAATGTGGGCATGCTTATATCCACCACTTTAATGTTGTTAATGTGGGCATGCTTGTATCCACCCCTTTAATGTTGTTAATGTGGGCATGCTTATTTCCACCCCTTTAATGTTGTTAATGTGGGCATGCTTATTTCCACCCCTTTAATGTTGTTAATGTGGGCATGCTTATTTCCATCCCTTTAATGTTGTTAATGTGGGCATGCTTATTTCCACCCCTTTAATGTTGTTCATGTGGGCATGCTTATTTCCATCCCTTTAATGTTGTTAATGTGGGTATGTTTATTTCCATCCCTTTAATGTTGTTAATGTGGGCATGCTTATTTCCATACCTGTAATGCTGTTAATGTGGGCATGCTCATTTCCATCACTTTAATGTTGTTAATGTGGGCATGCTTGTATCCACCCTTTTAATGTTGTTAATGTGGGCATGCTTATTTCCACCCCTTTAATGTTGTTAATGTGGGCATGCTTATTTCCACCCCTTTAATGTTGTTAATGTGGGCATGCTTATTTCCATCCCTTTAATGTTGTTAATGTGGGCATGCTTATTTCCACCCCTTTAATGTTGTTAATGTGGGCACTTATTTCCACCCCTTTAATGTATTAATGTGGGTGTGTTTACTTCCATCCCTTTAATGCTGTTACAGAGGAATAACAGTTAAGAAATTGCTTAAAAAAAATAATAAAAGAATTCCCAGAAATGTTTGTCTCAATATAGATACATCTGGATAAATTAAGTTCAGGTGACTAAAGCTTCACTGTGTATGTGTAGTGTTCGTAAATGATGGGTCCCTTCCAGGCTTCTGTCCAACCTGCACATTGTTAATACATGTAGTCACCTTTACACTTTAGTTGGGGATACTGTGATACCAAACTTACACTTTAGTCCGGGATATTGTGATATCAAACTTAAACTTTAGTCCGGGATATTGTGATATCAAACTTACACTTTAGTCCGGGATATTGTGATACCAAACTTACACTTTAGTCCAGGATATTGGGATATCAAACTTACACTTCAGTAGGGGATATCTTGATACTGTCCATATACTTCCATGGACTAGGAGAGAGAAGAATACCACAGATGAGCAGAATACAAGGACAGGTGGAAATCGATCTCATACTGCTAATCAAGTGATGCAATAGGCTATTAAAGTGTTGAGCCGAAGGAGTGTAATTGGAAATTTGAAGCATTTGATTACTGAATTGTTATTAAATTGTTATTCATTGAATTTCAACCTTTTTGTATATTTAACCATTTAACCATTGGCATTGCTGACTGGGGGCTCAGAGCTTTACATCTATCTTTCACTAATTTATCTTACAACCAAAACGGAGCCTGGGTGGGACTTCTACAATAGTTTAAATAAAATATTGGGAGCACCCCACCCCAACCATAACAAACCCCACAAGAACCCCTGATGGAAAATAAGAAACCATACCCAAAATCTCGTTGTTGTTGTTGTTGTTGCTGTAGGGCTTAACGCCATTTTTCAGCACAAGATAGGCTATACATGGCGGCCAGTATTAATGGTGGAGGAAGAAACCGGGAAATCCCCAGAGAGAACCACCGACCCACGAGAAGCTACTGGCAAGCTTTCTCACATATCACCCAGAATCTAATCAAAAACAATAATACCCTTTTGAAATATGTATTTTTGTTCCTATTTTCATTTTAAATTGGATTATAAATATAAAACCTCAAAATATAAAGCTATGGCTCACCATGGCAAATACCCATACTTTTCATTACTTATCCACATGAAAATGTGATTTCTAAATGTCAACATAAAGACCCACTTCATGACCTTGAACTTGCAACCCAGAAAATCCTATTTACTATGTATCATTTAGAATCATGCAAAATAAATACATTATATAAAAGATGGAAATACTGCATTTTAATCTAAGTTTCAAATTTTGCAAGAAGTTGTCCCACATGTACAAAATCGTCTGCTATCCAAAATTTCAACTTGCCGCTAGAACGGGATTTTGAAGAAATTCCCCTGCGTAGAGTTTGTTTCTAAATTCTTTAGTAATTCTTTTCCCCATAACGAGAAATTGTAAACACATTATGTCCTATTCATTGTTGTTTCTCTTCAACATAATAACTTATTTATTTTATAAAAAGTTGAACTTTACTAATTTTTTTACAAGATTGGTTTAGTTTGCTTAATATCTCTTGCCATTTATTGGCATTGTTACCTTGAATTTTGTAAAACCAGCCGTGAACCTGACCTAATTACTCAACTGAAATGCTGACAGAAACAGTCCAAAGTAATGTATTTTATTTCCATAGCCTGATGGATAAACATTACATCTTTTCAAAGCTATGCGCAGAATAGGATGACATATCGCAAGTCATGAAAACACAGGGGTGGTATCCCGCGTGTCCAAAATTAATATTATTTTGAACAGAATATTCTGGTGACAATTGCCTCTTTTCAAATGGT
>JAECUM010036468.1:0-17480 GCA_016617855.1 Megalonaias nervosa | reverse complement strand
CAGATGTGATGTGTCATAACAGACAAATACAGGTAAGACTGCATGCCCCATCTACAGATATGACACCAGCATACACGTATTACTCCTGACAGACAAGTAAAGGTAGCTCTACATGTCCCATCAATATACAAACTTTACTATTTTCATTATACTTTAAGGCAACATGCTATAATACATGATTCGGTTTATTTCTCAAACTGATTATTTCATTTAATCCAGGAAAAGAATTTTCTCATCTTGTGTTCATTTTGAAACAGTCACTAATCAGTAACCTGTGTATTTGTAATTTTCCTTTCAGGTGAAAAATGAAGACAGTAAAAACCCCAAAATTTTCAAGGATTTTATTTTAAATGACTTCAAAAAGTAGTATATCTAAACATTAACTGAAAATACCCTACATACAGTTAGTCTAACTCTCAGAACCATACATGTATATAAGTGAAATTTCATTTGACAAATTATAAGCTTCTAAATAACACCAAGAAAATCAATATCCAATACTGAAGCATACAATTATTAAAATTATACAATTTCATTTCCCTTAGAATGGTAACAGAATTTAAAATACATTTTAATGTACAATTAACAATCTGTTATTTCAACAAAATTCAATAAAAATGAGTTTCATACTTTTTATCGCTCAGTCGGATCATTGATTACACAAATGTATACAAATGAAGGAGCACTTATGTATTTCCAGGGAAAAGAATCAACTGAATTCCATAAAATAAAATTTCAACTCAAACTGGTCACAACAAAACACTTTTAAGTGTCAATGGTTTGGAGCCCGAATTAACAAATTCTATCCAGAAAACAGCTATACACTAATTTAAGACGCAAAACAGATTCCCGGATGAGGGTCACATGGTCATCCTTCCAGAACAAAATAGAAGCTTTTTACATGCCTAACATCACATACTCCCAGTATGGCCTTAACTGAAATCAATGGTTCTTACTCTGGGAAGAAATTTTAAAAAATTTTAAAAAAAAAGTTGTTTACTAGAACTGCCACTGTTTCTGAATCAAGGTCAGAAACTAGATACAGTGTTTCTATTATCAGGTCAAACAGAACTGAACTGAATTTCTGGCAAATGTCAAATCCAGTAAACAAAGTTACCTTACAATAGCATGTAATGGAATAAAAAAATTAGAACTAGCAAACAAATAATTAAATTACATATACATAACAACACATTGTGGAAATTTTATACATACATGTTACGCAACAGATATCTTGTTCCATTAAGCATACATGGTAACCAATGAAGGCAGCTTTTTAAAACTTAATGCCAGGGTACTTTGATTTCAGAGTTCATATTAAAATGGTAAGAAAATTCTAAATTGCATCTATGAGTGAGTACCCCACATTCAAAGTGCCTTCCCTGGGTCCCAGATATGTTTTACTGGAACAGCCTTGAAACAAATGAACAGCTTTGTCAACTTTGACAAAGAATCTGTTCAGTTTGCTATCCAATTCTTATTCAAGTATGGTTAAAAAAAATTAATAACTTTTGACATTCTTAATGCATGTTTATTATTTTTTTTTCACCATCCTAAACGGCATAAAATTACTTACATTTATACTTACATACAGCAGGTAAAATGAGTATTGCAGATAGAAAAATTAAATTGAAAGCAAATTATATAAAAATGTAAAGCCTATGTTTTAGTTCATTTAACTTTATTTTCAACTGAACTCTTTAAATCTGAAAATTTTAAATGAAAAATATGACTGTACAGAAAATTTTGAACTTTTTAAAATGGTATACAACTTTGACAAACTATTTGAAAAACTTGTACTGCCAAGCCAGACTGACCAACATCATTGCATTCTTTCATGCTCATACACCAATGACTGAATAAATTACCAATTCTACACAACTGCTTGTCTGAATGGGCTTTTGTATAAAAAAGGATAATGGCCCTTCAACATATTACTGAATGTATCAAACAGAGGAAATTGAAGCTAAATGCCTTTCCCAAGGACAGATTGAGACATCGGATTTTTGTAATGACCTTTGGATTATACACTGAACACCCTACCAACTCTGCTATCATAACTTCTCCACTGATTCCCAAATTTCAGTAAACATATGCAGTATAAATATAATTACATGACTTTTCTGAATGAAATCTGGAATGATAACATTCACAATAAATGAGAGAAATGTGTATAACCATGAACCTTATGGACCAACCACATGACATGACTAGCCACAGTTCCAATGTCTACGTTACTGGAATATTTGTAAAAAGGCACACACATTGTGGACAGTCTGTTTATCTTGAAAACCTGAGTTGTACTCACTAACAACTATGCAGAAGAATTGAAGTTTCATTTTTCTGGTTTATGAGGCATTGTGACTGACATACTTGCACATGATTTTCATGAATTATGTGGTAATTAGTGAATAAGAACAAAACAAAAATCAAAAGGAAGCCTCTGTAATAAAAACTCCACCAAATATTGGTTTGACTTAAATTTAACTATGTAAATCTAATTTTGTTACTTCCAAACTTAATATTCTTCCTGTTAGATTTGTATCAAGATTACAAGGTTCTGAGTTCTGTAGTTAGGTGAAATACTTTTACGTTCCAATATTGTTGCAATGGCATGTATCATTGGTGGAACAATGATGTGATTAATAAAATTATTAACAGATCACATTTCAAAAGGATTGTCAACACAAGCAAGTCATATAAACATATAATTAGAAATCATGCCATATTACGAAATGTTTCCTGATGATTTAGATAAATAATAGCTAAGAGTCAGATGGTAGAGACAGCAACAAAATTGTATGACTGGTCTACATATCTAAAAACACTGATATTAAAACATATTACTCACCGGCTGATTTTATAGTATTCATGCCCTCAGAGTTTAGTGAAAATTTGCCTGGGATTTAAATATAACAAGAGAGTAAAAAGGGTCTGAAACTACTGACATGGTTTATACACAAAATAATATAGACATGCATGAAGAAATAATGTTTAATACATGCCTTGGAAGATAATAATAATAATAATAATAATAATAATGAAGATTTAGAACAGCACCTAATTTTTAGAAGCTCTAAGCACTTTAACATATTAGATAACACATACAATCATATGCAATAACAAGTGTACAAAAACAAAAAACCCCCCAACAAAATTACAAAACAAAAACATGCTGATAATAACTGAGGAAGTAAACATCATTAAAACGTTAAGTCTGTACGTTTAATCAAAATAGGTGAGTTTTAAGAGAACTCTTGGATGAGGTTACAGTGTTCTTGTGTCTAAGATCTATGGACCATTCATTCCATATAGCTGGGCCCTGGTATACAAAAGAATGTTCTCTGAATAACATTGTGTTAATAATGGGAACAATGAGAACACAAGCGTCGCAAGAGGAGCATAAGTTTCTCTATGGGGTATACACATGGATGAGGTAACACAGGTATACTGAACTGGCTCACTGAAATGTAGAATAGTGAACAGATTTTGTTTGATTCTAGATTGAATGGGTAGCCAGTGAAGGTTACAGAGCAAAGGGGAGGTGTACTCAATTCTTTCATACTCTACGAATAATCCAAGCAGCAGTGGTTTGAACATTTTGAAGTTTCAGTAGTAGATACTGAGACAAACCAGATAGAAGTGAATTACAATAGTCCAGTATTGAAGGTACAAAGGAACACACAAGTGTTTTTGTTGCATCAACTGAAAGAAAACTGCAAATGGAGCTGATGTGCCTCAGCTCCGGATATGCAGCCTTGCATATGTCCATTACAAGTTGGTGTAATGAGAGTGTACTGTCATGAGAGACACTTAGGTTTCATAATGACTGTAAATTTAATGTTGATATTGCTGATACCTATTGTTCAAGGTAGAGGATGTGAATGACAGTCTTTGCATGGTGATCAGGCGTAAAATAAAAGTATGTATATTGCATTCACTCTGCCTTAGAGCATATTTTAGACTGGTCCAGCTTAAGCAGAATATGTGCTAGGCTGATCCCAACATGAAGAAAGTAATTAAATTAAATAACAGTCTTGAACAAATGTTTAATACATGGCTTGCAAGAAAATTAACGGCTACATGAGCATATTGCATTCTCTCTTGCAACTCACAGCTTAGAAATAGAGGGTGAGAAAAGAAAAGAAACTGTGCTAGTCTGATCCCAGCATTAACACTGACTTCAAGTTTTAACTGAATTTATTTTCATCCAATCAAAGATAAACACTTTTATTATGTTATTCTGATAGTAAAAAACCCACTTTAGTTCACCATTGAATTTTAACTTTTTTTTATGATCTCAAGGCCAGATATTAGATCCAGTTATTAAGGGACTACACAACAGATTTCACAACTAAATGCACATATAGCGCACACGTGTGCTTGTATAATTGTTTGTGTATATATGTGTCCTATCAGGGACCTTTTACAACAGAAGGAGCACCTGCAGCTAGATGAACTTATAAACACCACCTCAATGCAAAATGTCATGCTAAAATCATGTACTCAGGTTCCTAAATGTTAAACCATCATTTTGCCAAGATACATCACAACCCTCTTCCTTGACCTAATTCTTATGTTAGAAATGCTTGTTCTTATTATCTTAATCTGTGTGTTTTTCTCCTCAATGTCCACCAGCACCTGTGTATCACTGTTGTCAAGGAAATTCTTTTTCATATTTCTACCTGCAATTAAAAAAAACCATACCAGATATATGGTAGGATCTTCCCTGTGATTCAGTGAATATTTGTTAAGAAAATTAAAAATGAAGTCCTGTAAGAATAGATAATTTCTATAAAAGCAAAACAATGTAGTACTGCAAACAGTGCAATCCATATCTATCAACATTTTAAGTAACTTAAATCTGATACAAGCCACACATTTTTTGTTCCAATTATGCATCGGTAGTTCTGAACATTTACTGAGAAAAGAAATTGTATATACCCTTGACTAAAGCTCATTATTCAGGGCTTGAGTGAGCCAGGTCCAGCACGCATACAAACATGTCCGGCTTGGTGAGCTGTTAAGAGGAACATCAAATTCAATACAAAAGCATAGTTACATCTATCAGCTTTAATACATTAATTAATTTTAAACAATGAAGATTCCTCTTTTGGAAATGAATAAAATCTCCAATAGTCTTATATGGTCTTTGTTTTCACTGTCACAGGACTCTAGATAAATCCAACAGAAGTCAAATCAACCATTAAGTTCGTTGTACCATAGTTAAGGGCTTTGGAGACTATCAGCTAAATCAGGAACTTTAAACAGGTTGCATGCAACATTTTTCCTGTATCCTTATCATGTTCAACACATGGCCAATTTGTTTTCCAGTACTGATTAGATATGTGAACATGGTGTTAATCATACTTTACATCCTTGCTTGACTTATTACTCTTTGCTGGGGGTCCTTATTCTTAATTTTTGGATTCCTGCAGCTTTTCGGATTTGCTGATGGATGAGAAACAAAAGTTAATCAATTCATGACTCATATTGATCATCTGTTATGTTTATTCAAGTGGAAACATGTGCTGCAGGTTGGTTCATGTTTTAGTGTTGTAGTTGGTGGCTAATTCAACCTTAAAGTGTAGGACCAATCATGCAATATGCGTGAACACATTTGTTTTCAGCAGTCCATTACATCAGACATCTCGAATCCCAATGAATGAGGCTTCAAGTGGATGATTATGGAATTGTCTTTTTCCAAGTAGTACACTGAAGCCCCTCTGAACAACATTAGACTTTAGGTCTTGTGACTTTAATACTTATGTGGGTGATGGGGTAAAAATAGCACTGACTGGAACACTTTTATATACACACTGTTCCAGTCTAACAATCATGTACACAGCAAAAGTATTAGTAAGCTTCAAGTAATATTGCTTGTACATAATTTTGCAAATATATTTGTTGACATTTTGCACTTTGTTGAAAAAAACATTCTGAAACTGCAGAGGAATAATTTTAATTTCCAATTTTTGCCAAAATGGGTGATCCAATGAACTTCTGACAAGTGTATATCTTGAGTCAGACTGGGAAGGTACCAGACCTCAGACCACCACTATTTCAGTCCCTGACACTGTACATGGATGTTTGATTTTAATACCTAGTAAAGTAACATCTGTGATGTCTCGTGAGTGACTAATAGCCATGACAATTAGCTTACACTCTTTAATATCTTCAACATAATACAAGAATCAGGGACAGTTATTGAGTTTCAAAATACTCTAGGCCATACAAGAATCAGGGACAGTGAGTTTCAAAATACTCTAGGCCAAACAAGAATCAGGGACAGTGAGTTTCAAAATACTCTAGGCCAAACAAGAATCAGGGACAGTTATTGAGTTAGGCCATACAAGAATGAATATGATTCTTACTTTTATAGTATTATGACTCTATTGTCTTAAAATAAGTATTAGAAAATAGTGAGAAGCAACAAGCTTTGTAAAACTCAACAAATAATTTACTTCCCTAGAATAAAAAGTGAAAATATAAAATGAACTTGTAGTGTTGCGAATTAAATTCCAAATAATCCTAGAATTTCTAGCAAATGTCCTAATGAATAAACTGAATAAACTGTAGTCACATTCCAAATAATTTCCAATGGTGAAGGTGTTGATGTACCTGTAATGGATGGTAGACTCTAATGTACTAATGTACCAATGACCTGTAATCATGTGTCAACAGTCTTTTGTTGAATTACAGTAATATAATCCAAAAAGGTTTCCTTGTTCATTATAATTCCCAATTAATGTCTCTTCCCAAGAATATTACAGAGCACTTTGTATTTCCAGAGCAGAATATTTTGAACAAAACAATTTCAGCCCAAATCAAAGACTGATCTCAACAAACGATTCTGCCTCAAGATCATACAGAACGAACGAATAATTTCTAGATAAACAAGATTATAAAGCCCTCTACTTGACCTCAAGTCACAATCATCATTTTCTAAAAATAATATTACTTAATGGAAACTTCCATTCTAGAAGATTCTGTTCTAAGATTATATTAAAGAACAAGGTAAACACAATGTCCTTGACTCAGACCAAGATAAATGTTTACTTCTATTGATAATGATCCTAATATTAAACCCACACTTACAAAGAAAATATTAGCTATGTATTAGTTGTTTACAGAATTAAAAAAAAATCAATGATTCTGGTTAGGTAGACAATGAACTTGAGTTTGGACAAGGTCAGCTACAAAATACAATTTTAGATAACCCATAACATATACTGAATAAAAAAACTAACAAACAATGCAAATTAAATATATATAATAATAGAAATATGCAACAAAAATCAAAATAATCTTTCTTTAATGAAAAATTTTCAGGCACTTAAAGTGACATTGAGCATTTGATCAAATGAAAATGTAATACTCAGAAGCAAGTAGAATAATAATTATTATTACTTTAAACTGTACTTTCATCATTCTTATTTCTAATACATTTCAAATTCAAGTCCTCAAATGGCCTCTTGGTTCCATACCAAACTTTTGTGAAAAGCTTTTGGGTACCTTATTGAGATTTTGTACCAAGCAATGGCTGTTTGCTTGGGAGTGGGAAACCTAGGAACTCATTTGATCTGACAAATGATATTATCTTTGGATGCTGATAATCAATCCCAAGGAAATTATACTATTTGCAGCAAAAACTGTATGCACAACACACAAAGAACCACTTGAAATTTCTACTCTAAGGACTGTTGTTTATATCAGGTTGAAATGGTCATACAAAAAATACACCTAGGAATGTTGTCTTCTATGATGAGGTGCCCCATATGTAGTGATGTCTTCTTCAAGGCAGGTTTCATTGTAATTAGGTGGGAGAATATGATAGCTGTGACAAATTATGATACAACTGACCTAGACCAGGTGTACTGTATATATGTCTGCACACACACACACACACACACACACACAAAAGCAATAACATCTTAGAAATCTCCAAGGCAAGCAGCAGGCAGGGTGAACCCTATAAATTGGTTTCGAGCAAGTTTTTCATAAAATAAATGTTCCTACAGGGGCTGAAAAAATAAGGTCAATAACTCTAAACCGAACCTCCTAACTTTTATTATTACCATATAGTTTGAAAAACGGATAATGAATCGTTTTAGGTTAGCTCATTTTTGTTATTTTATTTTTGACTTTTTTGTTTTTTATGTTATAATGCATTTAGTTTACTCGCCGGGTCAATTAATTTTTGTCGTTCACCCTGCCTGCTGCTATAATTAACCAAAGATTTTATCCAGACCTATACGATATCTGGATCTTGGATCATGTAAATTTATTGTAATAAATCCAAACGGAACAGCTTGTGCTTGAGCAAAAAAGTTTTTGAACTTCATCATATCCATATCCCCTGAACACCAAGTATAATAAATATTCTGTAAAGTATAATTATCTACTCCATTAAACATTACTAAAATATTGCAGTTGTCTCTGATCACTTTAGGTATTTGTGTATAATGCTGAGTGACGTATATAACATCTGTATTCTTGTGTCTACCTCTGGAAAATATTCTAGCTGGATTTGATTGTCTGTCCAGCATAACGTCATCGTACACCACTAATTTATTAATAAATCCATCTAGGTCATCTACAGATGGGGCCTCATCAATATCGGTAATAAAGTCAACAACATCATTACCGTTTTCATTCAGCAATTTTGCATTTTCATTAAAATCTTTAAGTACTTCGTAACAGTGTTGATCATCTACGGATGGTGCTACTAAATACAGTTTACTCCATTTCAACTATCGCATTATTAAATTTAGTAATAGTTGTGTTTTACCTGATCCAGATGGACCTATTATAATCATCCTTATCAAATTTGTTAATGCTGGATGATGTTTTACTGGTTCCTGCTTTCGTGTCGCCGAAAAGTCAATTATATCCATATAGTAAATAATATGAGTCTATATTGAGTTCGGTGTACAATTCCTACACCCACTGCTGAATTAACTACAATAACAACGAAGAATAAACGACGTGCTCTGACGGGCAAATGTGTTAAATGTGGCACGAAGAAATACAAATTTGTCAAAATAAAGACAGTTGGAGATATTGCCGCTTTATTAGGAAATTTACCAGGAACTCCATGGGCTAAATACCCCGATGAGAAACATCCTCATGGATATAATTATTGTGGTCCTGGAACTTAACCTGATATCCGACTTAATGATCAAGATCAACCAAGATCAGGAGAGTATCCAATAAATAAGATTGATCAAGCGTGTCATGTTCATGACGTTGCGTATAAAAGTAAAGATTTACAACAACGGCATCTCGCAGATGTAAAATTGATCACGCGTTAAATTCTATACCTAATAAATCTGTTAGAGAAAAACTCGCTAGTTTTCTAGTAAAATCTGCCATGAAAAGTAAAATAATGTTAGGTGCTGGTAATTAATTATATAACTATTATAATGGAGTCTGTTTATTATAGCCCAAGAGGATATTGGAGAGGCAGATCAGCGATTACTAAATTATCTGAAGCAGCAAAAGTTTCACGTTCTGTTGCTGCAGCGTGGTTAGCACGACAGGCAATATGGCAAATTTATCTACCACCGCCTAAAAAAATTCAGTATGCACATTTTGATGTCAGCGTCCCTAATGAGGTTCATCAAGCAGATATTTTATTTTTGCCACACGATACCACTAAAATTGGTAGACGTCAATCACGCACGTACAAATACGCATTAACTGTCGTTGACGTTGCAAGTAGATATAAAGAAGCGGAATCATTATCAACAAAGACAGCATCTGAAGTTGCATCTGCGTTTGAACGAATTTATCAGTGAGGACCTTTGCGATGGCCACAGTTATTACAAGTTGATCCTGGCAAAGAATTTCTTGGTGCAGTATTATCGTTGATGAAGAAACATAATGTTAAAATCAGACGAGGACACACTGAAATTCATCGTGATCAGGCAATCGTTGAACGATTTAATCGAACACTTGCCGAGCGGTTATTTGGATACCAACATGCAAAGGAAATATCTACTAACTTTAAGTCCGGTGAGAGATCTCGTGAATGGTTACAAGGTTACCAAGTGTGATAGCTGCGTTAAATAACGAAATTACTCGTTCAACTTCCATGAAACCTTCTAATGCGATTACAAAAAAATATATACCCCATAGCGATGACAGACATCAACCTCAACCAGTATTAGGTAATGTAACTGTAAGATATTTATATGAGCCTGGTGAACTTGAAGGTGGTAGAAAAAGGGCAACCGATCCAATATGGAGTGTGACTACACATACAATTTCTAGCGTGGTAAGATCCACTGGTAGACCTCCAATCTACAGACTGGATTCTACTGCTCCTCAACGTGGATTTGTGCGTGAACAATTACAGGTAATTCCTAAAGACACACAATTACCACCACATACAATTACATAACCAGAACCTCTACGTCGATTGCATTCAAGACAGGTTAGCATCACATTATCACGTATATGACCAAGATCACTATTAATTCTGTCTACGGTAAATTGTCTTGGATTCTTATTCGAATATTGCCATAACATATTACAGTTACAGCTTGCACAATGATTATTCTGTCGTTGTTTCAGTGTTATAATAAATTTAGTATCAATATTAAAGTCACGATTATTTTTTTTGTCACATTGCTTATAACCAGATAGTTTTTTTCTTATTATGTCATTATTAACAGTCTGATTATTATTTTCTGTAAAATTCATAATAACCCTATGTAGTTGAGATATTCTTCTAACTCGAGAAACTGCGAGATAGACTAAATTTGACCATTCGATCCGATCATCTATAATCCAGATATTTGTATCGGAAATAGTTAACCCTGTGATGAGTGAATAGTTATAGCATATCCTAACGTCCACGGTGATTTATTCATATTCAGCGCATTCTCAACAACATTAATATCGACTAAAATAATATCGTTCAAGACAAGATTCTGTATTCCACCACCAGGAATTTCAACATCAATATTCTGTCGTCGAGTATCTGCTGGGCGATAACATAATGGTACAGGTAGATCTGAAAACTTTTCTTTATGTAACAGAAATAATTTCTCCTGTAGTTCATCACGAGCTATCTTTCTACTTGCAACTATTAAATCAGCGGGATTCCATAAACTCAGAAAATCATTCATAGAAGTCTCTGGAATTACTCCTCGCATTATTTCACATTGTACTCTGTCTGGTTGTAGTCTGATTAATCTTTTAAACTCCTTCAGCGGTTCATCAACAGCTCTATGGTCATCATTTATTTCCTCGTAATAATCTACGTTATTCTTCAGCCATTCATGTGGAGACTGACCAATAAAGGGTGGTGGTTGACCATGATCACCACACATTATTACAGCAGTATTCTTTGTCAATAACCAATCAAGAAATGTTTTTAATATTTCTAACGACACCGTGTCTACCTCGTCCCATATAATATATTTAGGTATATATTTCTCACCCATTCGTTCAGGAGTCCATGTGTCTCCACACCATCTAAAGAAACTATGATATGCACATGATTTTACTCCTCGTTCTTTTATTTCTCTGGCTAATTTATGTGTCGGTGTCAAAACAATTATATCTGAATTATTATTCATGAATAATTTAATCACACGTGTTGTTTTACCTGAACCACCACATCCGTTAAGATAAACAGTCTTATGTCTAGCCACAGGATCATATACAGATGGTGCTGATGACTTCGATACTTGATTATTATTTTTGTAATATATTTCCTTAATTTCAACGTCGGCGGATTCAGAATAACTAAGTATATTTTCTTGTTTTATTCTCCATGATCCCCATTCACCATTACCAAGTAGCGGTTTTAACAAATCTGTATATTTTTTATTTATATAAAACGAATCCGTGGCGACTCTGAGAGAATCACGAGGAAATCTATTTATCATAGACATTAGATTTACAGAAACATATGCCAACATAGATGATCTTAAATGAGTAAATTGCGGTGAGTCACCATCAAGATAGTTCACAATTGTACCTAGTTTGGTTCCGTCTAATAAATAAGCATTACATCGGCTTATAAATGTGTTGCTTTTTTTTCGTTGTATCAGCGATTATAAAATCGAGTTCAGCATCGTCCATAATCAATCTTGTACAGTGTCTTTTATGATCATATGCTCCTCCTTGAGTAAATTTGCCAATTATCTTTCTACCAAGATCTTTTGCAAGTTTTTCATCATGCTCATCTCTGCATTTACGTATATTATTAGTAATTTTAATAATGTCATCTTCATTAAGATGAGGAAATTCTTTCCTGGCATCATCAATATTAAATCTATTTGGTTCTGGTAACCAAACTTGCTTTTGTAACCGATACGATATAATTGCCTCACTCACCTGTAAAGATATTAAAATTCCAACATCAAGCATATATCGCAATAGTACTATTGGAACCCAACATTTTTTTTTTTTTTTTCTTCCAAACCAAATATAAGTAATCGGATGGAGATTTTCTGCAAATTCGAATGATTCTACATGAGCAAATCCTGTTAAATCAAAATCTGGTAAATGTCCGTTTATTGCAACCCTGGTCATTTCTTGTGATGGATGTCCGAATCTCTTAAAGTATTCAGAACATTCTCCGTATCCAAGAAAACTCCCAGGATAACATGCTACCATATCAATTGAGATAACGTCCTTATACTTATATTTAGTATTCCACAATCCTCCGTGTCCATATTCTACGCAGCTTTTATGGATATCTTCAAGAAATTCCGATCGTGTTGGTTTCCATAATTTTTTCTCCTGAGCGAAATGAGCCGCTACAGATGGAACAGTAAAACAATTATTTAATAATTGTCTAACTTTGACATCGTCAGAAGTATATTTCAGCGCAAGATGTTCCATTTCTACATTAAGAGATTCTGTACGGTAAATATCACCATTAGGCCGTACAAACTGATCGTAATAATCATATTCTGAACTTTGAAATGACCAAATGGATACAGGGTCACTTTTACTGATATTTTTGATAAAATCAAATATATGACCATCATAAAATTTAACCGTTCTATCTCGTGGAAATATTGTTACTGCTGAGGTCCACGCATGCGAATTATGATTAATAATATCTATAGGAGCTCCATTTTTTATGTATTTTGGTTTATATAAAATCTCTCCGGTTAACGTCTTCACTGTTATTGGAAATCTTAATTTCTTTTCTAGATCAGCAACATCTCTGATAGATGCTCCAGTATCTTTAACTGATTCTGCCTACGTATTTATTTTTTACGTCGTAAATCTGTAAAACCATTACCACGTATCGCGTTTATGAAATGTTCTGTAACTCGTTCAGCTACACAGTTTATTCTTGACTCTGACAGTCTCATCGGCTTGAGATCCCCGACGTCAGGTTTATTATTCAGCAGATATATTGCATATACAACCGCAGTAACTGGATATGCACATTCATAATATAATTTGTCAACACCAGTTAGTATTCCGGGTTTAGATTTATTACTCAAAAGAACATTATTATTTCCTGACTGTATGCGTACTGGATCACGCTTATCACGAATAATCCAAGTATTTTCTTCTGTATTTACAATAAATTTTATTAAAATAAAATATTTTTGATCATCAAGGTGATTAATAATTGCTTTTCCTTGTTTGTCATTCATTATATTAGTAACATTTCCGATTCTGAATGTTGACCATACATGAGCAGCACCACTATTACGAAATTCATTCTTGGCTTCACGGATACGTTCGGTTATATCCTCATCCGTGAATGCCAGATCTTGCATCAAAGTACTAAATTTATATTCTGATAGTCTGTCAAGATCAAATCTAGCTCTTTTAGGTTCAATTGCCGATAATTCGTTCATATAATTAAGACAAATATTTAAATTAAAATTTTAGTATATATATAATGCTTGAAACAAAGAACAAATGTGCTTGGCTCAAAATTGGATATACTTCTCCTTGTAATAAATCATGTGTGAACAAATACTGCGGAAATCATGCGCAAAGTATCAAAAATGGAAGTACAGGACCAATACCATGTGTGCAATGTGGTGTTGGAGTCAGAGGAAAAACTCAATTGTGTTTAAAATGTGGCGGAAAAAATTATAGGGAATTAAAACGATATTACGACAAAAAAAATAATACATCAACAGGTAAATCTCCTATACAAACCGCAGAAGATTATCTGGTCAGATTTCAAAACATTGATTTAGACAAATAATATTATTATATAAAATGAATCAGACAAATCAGACTCAAAACGAATTTGTTAAACATCCAGTATATACAAATTATGAAGCATCCCGAGATGGTGTGATCAGACACTGTAGATTAAAGAAACCGGTTGGTAATATTAATAATCATGGTTATCTTAGATTTACTATTAATGACCAGAAAAAAAATTATTACTCACATGTATTCATATATGAATGTTATTTTGGAGTCGTTAAAAATGGACTTGTAGTTGATCATATTGATAGAGATCCCCAGAATAATAATCTATCTAACCTGCAAGCTATTACACAGAGTCAGAATTCTGCACGTGGAAATACTGGAAAATATCCCAAGATCCCGAGGTCGGTTATATCCATAAATATACAGACAGGCCAAGAAATAACTTTTCCCTCAATTAGTACAGCTGCAAAACATTTTAACATACATGCACAATCAGTACAACATGTCGCAAATAAAACATACAAATCTGCATATTCAATAAAATATGAACAGCCGATTATATTTGAATATATCTAAATCTGTCTTCCTAACAAATAAATATTTCTTTTTTATGTTGTATATAGTTCGACTCTATATTTTGCCATGGGTACCTTCACCGTAGCTCTCTGTGTCACTTTCATTTTTGACAGAATCAAATAACATAATTTTTCTTAATTGCATTACACGATTGTCCACAATCTTCTTTTTCTCGTATTCACGAGATAGTTCGGATCTAATATTTTCGATCGAACGTGCAAGAGGCGCAAATAGCTTTACCTTTTTTTCATTTACCATTGCCAAGGATTCTAACATAGGCTTATAGATTAATTTTACGAATTTATAATTGGATGGTAGTGTGTATTTATTGTCGATTTTTCGTTGTTTTAATATTTCATAATCGCATAATATTTTTTCAGGATCGAGATTATCAGAGAGATTTATTCCCGTATGTTTTAATTTTTTAATAGCAGAAATAATATCATTAATGTTTTCTTGGTTCATTATATATATAAATATTTCTTTAAAATAAAAAATAATTGACATTCAAGTTTTTAACTTTGACTTTTGACCTTGATGTTTGACCTTTCAAGTTTTAAAGTTGACTGACTTTGTGTTGACTGACTTGGTCTTTATATAATTATTAAAAATATCAAAAATAATCAGTAGCATCCTAAGCGGTTACCCGTCACTTGGCCCCCTGATAGCCTTTGTGTCTTTCATGGAGTCCTTTTTTTGTATGATGATGTCTTTCTTATGACCGTTATTGGCACCCCATGTTCTGTTTCTATTGGCTAGCATTCTTTCTGAATGTTTCCTTGTGGGGTCTTTCAAATGAGGTAGAGAGCTCAGGCATGCTACTGATTATTTTAGGGGGTATCTAGGCATTGCGGTTTCATATAACCCCCCACCAAATCAAACCCCGAGGTAAATGCAAAATGCACTCACCACGTGGCATGACGTGGTGAGGGGTTCATGAAACCTCGGGGCCGGTACCCCCCAATCTTAATAAAATTGGCAACCCTTGGACCATATACCCACCCCCCGCGGCCATGGGAATCGAACGACAGACCTTCAGCACCAGAATTCAAATATTCTTGCACTGAGCTATGACATTCGGTTGAATATATATGTTCAAGAAATTATTATATAGTATATGACTAACACGAGAGAGTATTACATTTTCTAAATAAATCAAGAAATTTTTGATTTTATTAAAATATATTCACCACTCGTATATATAAAACGATTAAAATATATTACCACTCGTATATATAACAAAATAATTTAAATTACAGACACAGGTAATATACATGCCAGTCTGAGTCATACGTCAGCCAAGCCCACACAAAATCGATAAAGTACATCCTGTTCCAGTACGGCCTTTATACACATATATTTTTCGTTTTAAGGTTTTAAAATTGCTATCAGAATACAACACTGTTCACATTATAGGGCAGGAATATATCAAACAGGTTGGTTTTTAACAAGCCTGTAAGGATTAACAGACAGACGTACTAATACACTTTGTTCGATCAAGCTAATATATACGTATGTACAACTGGGTTTGTACAGGTAACAATGTAGTACATAAGGGGAAATAATCGTTTAATTTACTCCGCGGAGAGAGATAGCAGAGTTATCTCGCTTTATTATATATACAATTGCTTTAATCATAGGAATTGATTATTATTCAAATTTTATTAATTTTGATTAGTAAACTACCCATCAGATTATTTCAGAATCTGATTATTTTTTTCCCCCTGATTATTTACTCAGATGTTCTACGAGCGTATATACAAATTAATATTAAGTGATTCTTGTCTTAGATCCAAAATGTATCCTGTCTGGTCAGTAAGTTTGAAATTTATTCCTGACAATAATGGATTATGTACACGTAGATAAATTGGATTAATTGGCTCAGATATAATTAACCACCCGGGCGGTACGTGAGGGCTAAATGAATATAATATATACCCTTGTTGAGCCTAGTTAGACTTTGAAAGATCTACTTGATAGCTGTCATCAATTACGTCACATACTAGATTGACCGCGATCGTAGATGTTATATTAACAATACCAGGTGAGATATGGCGGCCTCCACCATGTGGATCATTATTATATTTAAGAATGGTTGGTGTAGGTATTAATTTTTTCCATGAATCACATATTCTTTTAAAATGTTCATCAATAAGATCATTAACTGATTTCTTTAGCTCTTCAGAGTTAAATCCAGGAATTATAAATGTTGATAGTTGTTCTCGCGTAATTTTGAAATGTTTTAGAAATGTTATTGTGAACAGAAGATTTAGTTTAACAGCTCGAGGTGGATCGTCTTCATTAATTATATATAAATCTTTATATCGTTTATCTGCTGCTATGCTCACTAATTTTTTTTCTCTGTTAACAATAATATCATTCATGAAATCTAGGTCTGAAGCAACTTGATTCAAATGTTGTATTACTTCAATTATTTGATTTTTTAAGTCATCGTTGTAGGAAGTGCTAATGTTGGAAAATAAATTTCTTAGATAATTAAGTATACGTCCGTGTTCAGACTTAATTGTATTAGCATATGAATTTATTTCATCAACATCAAGTACTATTATTTTACCTTTTTTACCATCAACTATTTTTGTAAAATGGGTTTCTGTTTTATCTATATAATGTATAACTCCATCACCAAAATATCGTCGCCATGGGTAAGCATTTTTTTCTGTTCGATATTCTGGAGGTTTTATAAATTTTTAACATCTACGACAAAATCAGATCTCTGTGGTTCTGGTGGT
>JAECUM010036467.1:0-40583 GCA_016617855.1 Megalonaias nervosa | reverse complement strand
AAACACAGAAGAAAGAGTTGAACTGACAGAACTTTACATGATTTTTGGTCTAATGATTGGGATTTTTTTAAATTTTACTTTCTGCAAAACAGACTCCGGTACCCAGATTTCCAATTAACCTTTCCTCATGAGTTATCCCCTTACGATTTTAATTCTTGAGGAAATGTACCAAATGAAGGAATGCATTGAGAGATTCTGATGCACTCTTGACTTATGACGAACATTAACTTTGTAAGAATGTTTCTTCTGATTACTAGAACAAGCGAATATTATAGATATTTTCTAAGTTGCTCAGGTGAATGTTATCATTGTCCAGTTCCTTTTAACAAACTTATCTTAAATTTAGTGCGGCATAATTTATTTGTTTGCGCCAGGCTTCGTCAAAGTATATTCTATTCTCTGTACCTTCCTCAAAGAATGGTGCTCTACTAGCGTTGAGATACAATATATTTTGTTATAGATAAATATTTTAGCCAGCTTCGGTTCTAATTTGAACTGCATATCAATGGCTCTTGTGTCTGTATGTTACAGCATATATGTACAAGTCAAGTGGAGTGGTATCCTCTGGAGTAGTCCAATGTCATCAAAATCACTACATTGGCAAGGTTTTTTTTATACATTGTTTCACATACCATGCTAAATATGTTTGCAATATTGCAAGAATGATATCAAACAAGGAAATAAATAAACCAATAAATAAATAACTCAATAAAATTAATTAATGAATTTCATGTTACTGAATTTCATTATGTTTCATCATTTTACTGGTGAACAAAGCAGTATACTGCATTTCGGAGTGTTTATTACAACGAAATTGCACAAGCAGAATAAAAGAAATCCAAAGTGTTTCAAAGTGCCTCTATATTGATAAACATAAACTTACTTATGGTGTGCCCTTGTGGCATATGTCCTGCTGGTGTCGAGATCAAAAAAAGTTTTTTCTATTCAGGAACAAATCTTATGAATTAAATATTTATTTAATAGCTTCATTGACTTGCAAGGCCTTTTCTTGGGGTAGATACTCTTCATTGCCTAGCCTTGTTTGAGTTATATTAGCCTAATATTTTTATGGCCATTACCTGTACTCTTTAGTATTATTATATTTTGTAATATTATTTAATCAGAAGAAATTACTCTGCGTGAAAATGACACACTTCCACATAAAAGTGGCTCCCCTTTCTTAGTATTATAATCCAATAATTGTTCTACAACACTTGCTAAATATTATATTCCCTTATTTCTGCACGGATCTTATAGTTCTTGGGAAAAATACATTATTTTTTTTTTCTTAAAAAGAGATAATGCTATATCAGACATTGAAATATTTCCATCCGATGGATTTTAATTAATTTCTTTTGATTAACCCATGCCGCTGTAATAAAAGTGATGACTGTGTACAAAGAAGATACGTTATTGCCCAAGACCAGTGTTTGGAGAACAGGCGTTTTATTGTTCGGCGTGTAGTATTTGATTGACAAATCTGATTCTATCTCTGACCAGAGCAATAAAACTTGAATGACTATGAACTGTGAATAATTCTGACAATTTAGGCGAAAGGTTGATTGTATTCTCAATGTTGCCGTCATTTGGTACACACCTGACATTCGACACCGCGTTTGCATCTGCGTAAGGTTCCTATTCACTGACATGTAAAGGTCGGCTTTTACAATCTATTGATGACTCATAAAAAGGTATCAGTTTGCAGTTTGTTTTCTGTTTCAACTTATGGATGTGTACCCGTGTTGCTTTATATACAGTACATTTTAAAATATGGATGAAATATGCTAAGGAGAATAAAGATGCTACAACTGGATCGTGGAAAACCTACTTCAGTCAATAAATTTTCATTCAAACATTCCTGGAAAATATTCATGCAAATAAATCAAAAGAAGTTAGAGAACCCATATTTTGTATGTAAAATTTCTTAGCATTCTTTTAAAAGTTTGCTAAGTCCTTACATCTAATTTATGACCTAAATAATTGTCTTTGCGGACCGGAAAGAATACCCGGAGTAGTCATGACTGCGCCACTTTCAACGTTGTATGATGCCACGTTCCTATCATTCTTCAAGCTCTTGTCATCCTCCTTCTTTCAGGATTGGCTTTCCTGTTTTCTGTCCAATATCCAGTCTGTACAAATTTTCGTTTACAGATTTGCAACAGTGTTCATTTGTTTTGAGCTTGCAAACGCGGTGGTATTCTTTCTTCACCTTTCTCTTTTTCATTATCACCACGTGACAAGTCTAAGGTAAGCCAATATGGCCGTCACAGTGACCGTGTTGTCTGTTACTGAAAGACTTCTATTAATGTGTAGTTGACCCTAAATGAAAATGAGGCGCATCTAAAACACCCAATATGGCCGCCACGGAAGTCATCGTCAGAAAATTGTTTACTCTACTCCTCCCGAAATAATGATTACATCGACATGAATTTTTCACTCAAAGTTTCCTTATGATATCAAGTTTGTCCTAAATGAAAATAGTGATGTACGCATACTAAGATAATAATAATTTAACAAATAATGCTTCATTCATTTTTCTTCTGTCAGTTGTTGGAAAACTAACGAATTTGTTGAAAATATATGAATTTTCTTAATATGAATCACCAGGAATGTAAGTATTGCGATGAAATTTTTCTCAGATGAATTTTATTTTGAGAGTAACAAAGTTACAATTAAAAAACATGATACTGTGTTAAGGCAAAATATAAGTAATCATGGCATGACACTAACCTGTGTTCAATCAATAGATGCTTGCATTAAAGGCAAATCATTTAATTCTAACCATCATTGCAGCAGACCGTATCAGTTTCTCTGTACAAAGAGTTCCAATGTTGGTTAACTATGAAACTATGTATCAATCGGATGTAAATAATATAGGTCATGTGGATAATCATCCCTGATGGGTTTATAATAAAACCCTCATAGATTATTTGTTAGGTATCGATTTCCCAATAGCTGGCTCCATGCCTTAAAAAACCCTAAAAATAGTCAAGTAATTCCCACCCAACCTTCAAGTTTATTCATTGGCATGAACTATAATAACGATCAACTAACACATTTTTCAGTTTTAAGGAAGAACTTTGTTAGGACAGACGTTATATCATTTTTAACACCACATCTCTACTTTGACAAAATAGTTATTATATCAGATTACTTAGACTGAAATAGTACTAGCTTGGTAAAGCAGCGATTTACAATTGGAAATGTATCGCCTACTGAAATTCATTAATTCTCATTTACATCAGACTTTTAATTGTATACGCATTTTGTGCTGTATAAATGTCATTGAATGTTATCGTGTCTTTTTCTGTCGAAATAACTTGGTGTCGAATTGAAATAGTTTTATTACATGTCGTAAATATCGACAACGCGATAACGAATATACAATTATCAGAGTTAAACATTAAAGTTTACATAAGATGACACTAAGAACGTGCCTGAAATAATTATGAGTAACAGTCGTAATTAAATATTGTACCTGTATAACGAATGTTTTGATAGATCAAAAAATGTATTCACGCACGCACGCACGCACGCACAAACACACACACACACACACACGCTTACTTACTTACATTGAAGTAAGACTCCAAACCATTCTGTCCATCCAATCCACCCAATGTTGCCGTGTATTTATGTATTCAGCCATGCATTGGTAAACACGTACCTGCCTTCTAAGGCACATCCACATATGAATGCATACATACATAACACTTTTTTGAAAAACATCGTTCCATACTGATACATTTATTCATTTGTTCAAGATTACATACATACATACATACATACATACATACATACATACATACATACATACATACATACATACATACATACATATCGCTCCGGTGGCCTAGTAGTTAGAGCGTTGGATGCGGGAGGTCGCGGGTTCGAACCCCGGCCGAATCATACCAAAGACTTATAAAAATGGTACTTGCATCTGCCTCGTTAGGCGCTCAGCATTAAGAGGTTAGTGTTAGGACTGGTCGGCCTTCGTTCAGCATAATGTGACTGGGTGGGACATCATTCTACGTGTCTTCGGCACGTTGCCCCAGTGCTAGACATCACTATAAACTGCCACACTGCAGACGTCGCAGCGATATGACTGAAAATTTGTTAAAGCTACGTAAAAATCCAAATCACACACACACACACATACATAGATACATGCATACTTGCATAATAATAATAATAATAATAATAATAATAATAATAATAATAATAATAAACTTTCTTTAACGAGGATAACAAATTTGGTCATGACTGACCCATCTGCCATGTCGTCCTCAGTTTTTATATTGGCTATGTTAAAAAAATTACATACATACATACATACATACATACATACATACATACATACATACATACACGACAGACAGACATGCAGACAGGCAGACATTATAAGCAAGGAATACAGAATGCATGTATTAGCAACTGATTATGAGGATTCTACGCTCTCAATCTTTTCAGTGCCAGACCAGGACGACCACCAAAACGAAGCCCCTCCCTGCACGCCAGCGCCGAGACTTTGGAAAAACTAAAGAAATTCCGATTTGACGTATCAGAAACCTACTATCCACAGTTCTTCGGTAAAATCAGTTATATTTCCCACCATGAACAGTATATGAAAATTGCTGTCTGGTCTGATTTTGAACTTTTTTTTTTTTTTTGCTTTAGTATAAATTGTAGGTTTTCCTGAAAATACCACTGAGTAATAGAATTCTTGTGTATTCCAGCTTTGATCAAAATGTCATACTTCTGCTTCTATGTCTCATCGTACCCCTTTCTCAAGTCGGGGGTCATACTTGTATCACGTGACATTCAGCCATGGTATTGATATGGCCCAGAGCTTGGCACCAATCTGATTAAAATTAGATCTCCACTGTCCTATGTGAAGATCTGACAGCGACCGCTTAGGGATCATGGACTGGTGACCTATGCTTTTACCATAATCGCAAATTTTATCAGCCAATCAGATGAAGTCTTATATCTTAATATTTGGGAGATTGAGCAGATTGGCTGAAGAGCATCATATGTGCCGAACGATTTTATTCACTTTAAGATTTCTGAAAGCTGCATTTTCATTGGCCACCAGAACATGACCCCTAAGCGGTCGCAGTCAGATCTTCACGTAGGACAGTGGAGATTTGATTTTAACCAGATTGTGCTTGGTACCAAAGAAACTGTAAGTTTAACTTATTAAACTAATTATTATTAAACTAATACCATTACAATATTTTGTCATTAAAGTTTCTAGCCTTACTAATATGATAACTTGCATATGTCCCAATTTTTGTACCATCACACTGGTTCACGTATTCTTTCAGTCAAGAATTGTTTAACGTTTCTGTGCAAATATCACATAAGCAGCCTCATAAATGAATACACAAAAGTAATTAATTAATTCAGCAATTACGAATAAATAAAATCATGTTCATTACACGATGAATATCAATATGGTACAAATGAAATCCAGGATATATTTTATTCTTTCTCTTATGGTGATATATCAAATGGTACAAATTAAATCTACGGATATTATATTTCTTTAATTTATGGTTACATATTAATATGGTACAAGTGAAATCCAGGACATATATTTCTGTAACATATGATGTTGTATCTATAGGGTACAACAGAAATCCAGGACATACTATTTTTTTCTGACTTATGATGATGAATAATAAGTTGCAAATAAAATCAAGAGCTTCAGGTGGATTTTTGTATGTTGACTTGGGCGGCTTAGGTCGCCTACTTGACATATTGTTTGCCAGATTTCAGAATTCATCTAACAGTTAGTTTTTTTTAAACTTCTTTGGTAATAGTAATTGAAATGAAAGTTACAGGTTGTTTATTTCTAATTCTCTATTGCACAAGGACTTTTCAGAAATGTAGACAATAAAATTGTGTCTATGTAAATGTCATTGCTGTTCACTAACACTCTAGTGTTACTGTTTACTTTAATGTTTGAAAGTACACATTAGAGGCTTTCTGCGAAAATTAAAGTGTCTTAGTAGTAATGAATAAATACGGGAGTGTTTCCGGTATCGCCTTTATTATTAAGTCTTTCTTGGTTAGGCAAATATATACTTAGCACCTGTAATCAGTATTTTACTAGCGGACGCATGGAGCGTGACGCAATGATCAGGGCGAGGTAAATATAGAGGAACTTTCCGTTGGAAAGGTCAATAATTCGACAGAATATTCTGTTACATTCTCCCCCAGTATTCTCCATCTTGTTTTGACAAGGAGCATTGCTCCATTTGACACCCTCCTTAATGCATTTCAGTCCTCAAGAATATGCGGCCTAACCCTTTTGCGCCTTTGGTATTCTCGCTTTTCTTCTTGCACCGTATTTTCAGATAATGTTTACATTTTAAATCTTATCCCATTCATTACAAATCTTGCAGCTTGTAATTAACTTGCATTTAAAGATTGGATTCACACTGTAATTCTTTCTTGATAAATTCTCATTCCCTAATTGCTTTATGTTTCATTTTCGTCAGCTTCTCTAATACACCCTCAAGTTTTGCCCTAAGACGTTTTTTATCACGTCAGTATCCATGTTATTCCTTCTCCATATTCAACTCCTTTGACTGGTCTTCATTTCTCCGTTAAATCTGCGCTAATGTACATACCAGCATGCTCCTGCACCACACTGCATTTTCCTCTTATCTCATTTTAATTGATTCTCTGCACACATTCTTGGTATTATGTCTATACTGTTTTCAGAAGCAAAGGTAAATATAAAATTATTCAGTTGGCGTGTACATATAATGGTAGTAAAGATAAAACAATATTTATTTTTCTGGTTCAAATGACGGATATTTAGAATTGTTGTTTAGTTGTTGTTGTTTATGGGTTTAACGCCTTTTCTCAGCACACAATAGGCTATACATGGCGGCCAATGTAATTGGCGAAGGAAGAAGCCGGGAAAATTTCGGTAAGAACCACCGACCCACGGGGAGTTACAGGCAAGCTTTCTGACATACCAACATTGGCCGAGCCCGAAGCTCGAACGCATGCGGACAGGGGTGAGATGGCAGTGGTCGGTATATGAGATGCACTTTAGACCACTCGGCCACTCGGGGTCCCTGTTGTTTAATTTTATATTCATTGTATTGGGGAATGGAGGAAATGATACATATATAATATGATTTTCCTCCTCCTTCTCCTCCTTCTCCTCACACACACACACACACACACACACACACACACACACACACACACACACACGCGCGCGCGCGCACGCATACACACACACACACACACACACACACATTGCGTGGGTATGGTTGTGTTACAGATTAACCTAGAAAAACGAGGAAGAGAAAAATGCTTTGGTTTAGAACTTCAGGAACATTCACTTGTCATTTTTTATTATCAGGCTTGTCATCCAATCACTCATTCGTCCCAGCCTTTTACACTTTCCTGTATTCATTACAGTCTTTACGTGATTTTCTTTTGTTTTCCTTATAACTGTTTATGGTGCAGGTCAACTTCTCTCTTATCTTACACAACAGAGTAAGGACATGAATATTCTGGCTGTAGTTATATTGCAACGCAGATCGCATGCTCTCTCTCTCTCTCTCTCTCTCTCTCTCTCTCTCTCATTTCCCATTTCTGTCAGTAGCGATGTAAGTATGTATTTAATTAGTGGATATTTCATACAATTTTGAACTTCGCTCGAATATAGGTTTATTAAGAAAATTAAGAAAGAATTATAAAATATTTGCATGTCTTATTCCCCAGTCTTTTGTTCTTCTGTTTCTTCTGTCTAATATCCTTTTCTTTTTATTCTCAGCTTATCTACCCCAGCATCTCTCCGTTCGAACATCCTTACTATATTCACCAGACAGTTTTTCATTGTTGCTTTACTTCGTAATTTGTATAAAGTCAATTTAAACGTTATTTCTGCAAATCATAGCTTCTTCCAATCTGTACCTGCGCCCCCACCACTTTCCAGTGTTTCTTAGTGTTTCCCGCCCACAGACCATCTAGCCGACCATCTGTTACTCATTTCTTTATTTCCAAATACTTCGCTATTGGAGATCGAAAGGTTACTTCATTTATCCTGTTTTCCAACTGATTCTCTCATCCCTTGGGGACGAGTATTTCCAGGTCACTATTTTCTTATAAATATATTTTCTTCTTATTTCCCTCACCTTGATCTTTTAAATTTATATACTATTTCTTGATTTGCATTTTATTCGTCGTTTTCTTTTCATTCATGTCCCTTTTACTTCATCATTTTTGTCTTCCTTCTTCTTCTTCTTCTTCTGCTTCCAGCTTGAGTCCGGAATTTTTCCGAATTCTTCTAGCGATCTTGCTTCTATTATTAAACACAGATTTATTTCTTTCTCCTAATAAAGAATTATATTTTTTGTTGTTCAATTCAGTTTCCACTCTATAAGTACCACCTACATCTTTATGACATAACTATTACAAGTATACACACCCATTTGTGCCATCAAATGATGTAAAGAAACGATTACCATTGTTTTTACGCTCGCCAGAGGTATTTCTGGACATATCTTTCTGAAAGACTGTAGGGAAAAGAAAACAACCCGATTACCTCCCCTTGAACTCTATACAAAGGGGATGGATTGCTGATTGACAACTACCATCTGCTTATTTCTTATACAAGAATCATTCAAGTCAGAACCATAACACAGCTTTATAAGAAAAGCAAATAATTTAGATTTGTTTTGCGTTTGATAAACGTTTGTGGCATGTTCAAATTTTATTTTAAAATGCAACTGTCTTCAATCACTATGTTTACAATTGAAGAGCCTTTTTGGAAAGTTAGACTGAATGGAAAGAACATATGTGTGAAAGCAGTTTTTCATGCAGATTTTTGTCATTTCAAGTAGGTTCAAACATTTAGAAAAGTAGAAGTATGGCTTTGCTTTCACTGAATACGCCATATCTGATTCCACTATATATATATATATATATATAAAAGAAAAGTATCACTGTCTTGTATAGAGGTCTTCTTGATAAATGCATACCCAAACACCTGTTTGATACCTATGGAAATACAATCATTCTATCTTCGTTAATTCAGAGCAGTTCAAGTACCGAAGAGCATATACCAACTGTTTTAATTTTTCTCGCTACATTTGGCACCAATGATGCGAGTGTCTTGTAAAGCTGTCACAATGCTCTAAAAGTGTAGCGAATAATACTGACAAAGTCTTTTAATACTGTCATGAAGGGCAATAATTAAGCGATGGAACTATATTGAGCCTGAAAGTAAAGCTAAAACTGTTTGCGGGGGGTATACAGAGACTTTCTGACAACGAAATGTCACGGTTAATACGTCAGTATAATTAATTTCAATATCAAGTCCGTTTGTTTGCATGTAAAATACAACAGTAATAACTAGTACAGACCGTGGCGTTAATAACAATTACGCCGAGTTCTCCACCTGGTTTGTTTGTTTGTGGGTTTTAATGCCATTTTTTAACAGATGATATGCTATAACTTGCGGCCTGTATATTTAGTGGAGGAAGAAGATACGAATCTACTGGCAAGCTTTCTCACATACTCCCGTTGGTCGAGCCGAGACTCGAATTCACGCGGAGAGAGGTGAGATGTGTGAGTGATATGTAAAGGTGAGTGCCTTAGACCACTATGCCATCCGAGTCCTTAGACCACTTTACCATCTCTACACCTGGATTCTTGCTATTGACCCAATTCCATGCCTCAGCATGACAAGGAAAATCCCCAAGGATTCACATCGATCTCTCCCGTTTTATTTTAAGGACTTGCACAACTAATCCCTGGGACATCAAAATATTCGATTTAATATTATTATTATTTCTTGGACTACAACTGAAGGTAATTTGTCCCGCAGAAATACTTGGGTTTTATGAAGTCTTCGAAACAGGACCTTTAAATAACTTCATGGCCTCTTCACACTGCACAATGAAATGTATATCAAATTGGGCTAAATACACTATTATATGAATTTAAATGAAATAATACTTATATAGGTTTAAGCTATATTTTGTGTTACTTTATGCAGTAACAATGGTGCACAGAAATACGCAGATATGTTACTCTGCAAGCAGAGCCCAAATTCCATACCTGAACTAAAGAATATATATATATATATATATATATATATATATATATATATATATATATATATATATATATATATATATATATATAATTTCTTAATAGATTGACTGACTGACTTAATGATCCATTATTTGGACTATTTTCGTAATTATCTACATATAGACAAGAAAATCCAAGTTACAAACCGAGGTCATAAAATACATACATATAAATATCAGTGCAAGCATGTATTGATACATATTAGTTGTAATATAAATAACAAAGATTTATTTTATTTTATCCCAAGGTTTATTAAGACATGCAAAGTATTTTACATTCCTCAAACTCAAGAAATCTCTATGTGATTATACTATAGTTCTGTGTGTCGTTATTAATACCTGACTGATCTTTCTCTCTCCGTCTGTCACGGGGGTAATTCGTTATCTAAATGCCATTTCAAAGATCAAATGGTTATTGATATTTAGAATCACGTGATACGATATCTTCCCAAGCCATCCGAAGACCAATGTAAACAAATAGATTAATATCGTTTTGATTTATGGATTTTGATATGAACAGAAATTTACAGCCGAGTAATAAATGTTCAAGAAAATGAAATTTACAGGGATGTACTGAATTTATATCAGTACAAAGACAAAACGTATTAAATTGTCACTCTGCAAGCTTCTCCGACAGGTGAGGTTTTAACAGTAGGGGATAGATTTTATTACTTGAACCGAGAGATCAATGCAGTAAAATCAATGAGAGGGACTACTGTTAGTCTTATGCACGTACAGAAAATCAGCTTGGCAGAGATTGGTTTATTACATACAAAACGTTACAACAAAATACTTCCTCTTGTTCTACTATTTGATAGAACTTGAGTGGCTTTTCTATCATCTTGATTTAATTAAATATATATGTATGAATCTGTTCGTACCATATTCTCACTTATAAGTCTGTCAAACTGCAAACAACATAGATGCTGATCAGCTGCCACATAATGTGCAGGCAGATCAGAGCCTATGCTGTTTGCTCTACTGATTACGCCTAAAAAACATCTGCATAGACTTGATTTGCCATTATCTGGCATATCTTGGTCAGAGCAGTTTACAGTTGGACTTGACCTATAACCGAATATATACGGTTGTTCTACTCTGATATCTTTCCCGAACGGCACTAAACTCAGCACCAACCGTCAGTTATTTCATGACTGATATATTTTACAGGATGACTCTTAAATATTCCATCTTTCAAATTGCTAGCATCTTTATCATCATAATATATGCAAGCAAGCGATAGTTTGTTTTTGGGGGGTTTTTTTGTATTTTTATTATGTTTCTGTAATCCTTTTATCCTCAAATGAGTTCGTATAAATGTTTTGGGAATTATTCCAGTTTGCAGTGCCCAAGGGTGCATGGTTGGATGCACAAAGAAAATTAATCCTTGAGACTTCTAACATCAGTTACTCGGGCAATAAAACAAATAATCATGTGAAACAGAGCTGTACACAATTCTGCTTCATTCTGTTTAGTTTTAGTATACAAATGCATTTATCTGAATATTAAAATCGTATTTCTACATGTCCGATATATCACCAGATCGAATTAAGGATAGATCGCTCGCACACGTAGATGAGAATTTAGAGGTTAAAGTATCCTTCTTTGAGAAATATGTCATTGGAACCTGGACAGAACACGATAAAGATCACGTTGTCCGTTGAGTGACCACGTATTCATTATTTTTAAACAGTTATCTACTTACACACAGAAGTGTTTGCAAAACCCCAAACTAGAAGTGTTTGCAAAAACCAAAATTAAAACCGTGTAACTGATACCTTCGTCAGGGCAAATGTTGACACGGTACAGGGAAAATGCTGATGTACTACAGGCAAGTGATGTGGCATATTGCATTTTTCTCCTTTCAAATATTGCAACCTTTGGAGCATATATAATGCGTTCACAATACACACAAAATTAAAAGATAACCTTTACCTTTTTTCTTCCCTCAACCATCCGATGTTAATTGATCACGTTGCCGCTCTATGTGGTTTCTAATTTGGATCCCTGGTCACACACAAGGGGAACTTACTATATCCAGTCATGCCACATCAATGGAAAGTCAAGAGCAACATACCAGATCCAGGCATACCACATCAGTGGAACGTCAGAGGCAACTTACCAGCACCAGGCATGCCACATCAATGGAAATTTAAGAGCAACAGACCAGATCCAGGCAAACCACATCAATGGAAACTCAAGGCAACTTACCAGTGCCAGACATGCCACATCAATGGAAAGTTAAGGGCAACATATTAGATCCAGGCATATCACATTAATGGAAAGTCAAGAGCAACATATCAGAATCAAGCATACCACATCAATGGAACGTCAGATCCAGGCATACCACATCAATGGAACGTCAAGGCCAACTTACCAGTGCCAGACATGCCACATCCATGGAAAGTCAAGAGCAGCATACCAGATCCAGGCATACCACATCATTGGAACGTCAGATTTAGGCATACTACATTAATGGAAAGTCAAAGGCAACATACCAGATCCAGGCATTCCACATCAATGGAAAGTCAAGGGCAACTTACACATGCCAGGGATGCCACATCCGTAGAAAGCCAAAAGCACTATATAGAGGGCATATCAATGGTCCGTAGTAAAAGTCTATAAATAGAAATCCATTGATTCTATGACAGATTTCGCACCTTTAGACTATCGAACACAAACTAAACTATCAATGAATCAAAGGTGTCAATTTCAGTTTATTAACATCCCAAAACTTTCATTCTTTTATAGGACCTTTCGATTTTTTGCGGCTTTATGTTTCTTATAATTATTTTATTTTATTTATTTATTTATTTATTTATTTGTTTTCAGCAGACAGCAAGAATCTTGTCAACGGATTTCCGCACAACCCGTTCTCAATTGGACATCTACCTTTTATGCCTCTTAACCATCCGATGTTGATTCCCCCGGTGCCCATATCTATGGCCTCCCATATGGGACTCCGGTCTGACGGTGCTGCTTATATGTCACAGTCCAACTGCGATTCCGTGGCACCAAGGTACATATGTATTTGAATATTCTGATCAATACTGCCTACAGATTCTGGCACATGCTGGAGTTTAGTGCTTTAAGTGACTCAAAATACTCTTGAAGACGACTAGTCGCCACCACTATGTGGAAGTTTGATAAAGGAATATATCATTTACGGTAAAGTCGAATTTAACCAGAGTTATTGCTCCTGCTGCCCTATGACATTTCTCGTGCAGTTTACTTTCTTTAAGGTTGTCCATTTTATTCAGACTGTTCGTTTCTGTCACATAGTATGCCATCGTATACAGTGAGACTAAATCTCACGCTCATGGACATATTGTATGTCGCCAATACTGTGCGACTAGATCTCACGCTCGTGAACATATTGTTACGTATATGTAATTTAATTGCTTGGGTGTTAGTTTTAAATTCTCTTTTTATTTTCATTACATGTTATTGTAATAACTTTATTCACTGGATTTGATTTTTTTCCCGGAAAATTCAGTTTTCTGTTTTGACTTGATAAACACGCAGTCTATTGCTCAGTTATATTTTTAGTTAACCTAGTTCTTGACCTTGGTTCCGATTTTGTAAACATTGAGTGCAAATGATTGGTCATAACCAAGGTCATGTTCAGCCCACGTGTTAATCTGTTGTAAACAGTTTTATTTTTAAATTTATTTCCAGTGTGGGAATCTGATTCTTAGATAGGGCTATTCTAGGCTACGTGCAAATTGGCATTTTTTTTTTACTGCGCTGTTCAAGTTAATTGACCACGTGAGCCATCATGTGATCTAAAATTGCGGGTTAAAATAGACATTTTCTAGTGGATTTGATCATTTTTGAAAATATACCTTCGGGCTCAAGGTATTTGTCTTGTTGTTGCCATTTGAGTTGATTTTCGTATTTACAATAATTTATTCACCCTGGAAAATACACTTCTTCAATAAAATTCTTGGACAAAGACATTCACTAAATTATTCGGAATTCAAAAGCCGGAATTGTATTCTTGGTGACTCAACAAGGAACTGTTGACACATCAACACAAACTGGTTATAGAGGACGTCATCGCCTTCCATATTGGAACTTTATCGAGATTCGGACTTGGATTCAATTAAAACTTTTAGTGATAGGACTGATATTTTTGAATTCTAAGATTAATTTTTGGATTATATTCACAAACCGTAAGTCCTATTTCATATTTTTACCTTGTTTTCTAGGGAAATAAATTATTTTGTTAAATTTACAAAGCTTATTGACTTCACTCTTTTCTTTTGTTACTTTTGTACGAACCTACACGTAACAAAAAAAAATTGGGGGCTCGTCCGGGATATATGAATTTTGGCTAAAATATTTCAGAAAATAGTTTTTTGAAATTTAAATTCCCCTAGTTTTTAAATCCTAAGTACTATTTCATATTTTGTTTGAAATTTTTAGTGGAATCAACAGGCTTTTTTTCACAATGTCATCAAAAGTGGAGACTTTTTTTCTAGTCCTACTCAGGGTCAGTTGGATACTTTGAAAAAAGATGAGTTGCTTGAACTTGCCAGAAAATATAATCTTTCTGAGGCAAAATATTCCTTAACGAAGCAAGAAATAAAAACATTTTGATCCAGGATTTGGTAGATAAGAAGTCTTTCGATAAAAGTCTTTTGGGGTCGATCAGTAAGTCTGCATCAGACTCTGATATAATAGTAAAGGAATTGAAATTAAAATACAAAATGGAATTAGAGTTAAGGAAGCTTAAGCTTCAGAAAGAAAAAGAACAAATGTTATTGGAAAAAGAGGAGAGAGACAGAAAGAAACATGCAGCTGCAATTGGTAAAAGAAAAAGAACAAATGCAATTACAGAAAGAACAAATGCAATTACAGAAAGAACAAATGCAATTACGAAAAGCATTTACAAGAAGAAGATAAACAATTGCAGTTGCAATTTGAGAAAGAGGAGAGAGAGGGACAGGAAAGAGAGAATGATAAACAAATGAAGTTGCAATTTGAGAAAGAGGAGAGAGAGGGACAGGAAAGAGAGAAAGATAAACAAATGCAGTTACAATTTGAAGAGAGGGAGAGAGAGAGACAGATGCAAATACAAAAGAGAAGGATGAAAGAGAATTCCAAATTAGAATGAAAGAAATGGAGCTGGCAAGTGAAAAGCACATCCCCACTTCACATACAAATTCAAGTTTTGATATTACAAGGAATTTTAGGCTAGTACCCCCTTTTAGTGAAAAAGAAGTAGACAAATATTTTCCTTATTTTGAAAAAGTTGCCGAAAATTTGAAATGGCCAAGGAAGCATTGGACTCAATTATTGCAGTGTGTACTTTATGGCAAAGCCCGAAATATCTTTGCATCCCTGTCAGTACAGCAAAGTTCTGACTATGATTTGGTTAAGGAATGCATCTTAAAGGGTTATGAGTTAATTCCTGAGGCTTATCGGCAAAAAATCAGGAACTATAAAAAAGAAGCTGGACAAACTTATGTCGAATTTGCAAGAGAAAAAGAGCAGTTATTTAAGAGATGGTGCTTAGCCAAAGAAAGTTGAACATGATTATGAAAGTCTCGAATAACTTGTATTACTTGAAGAGTTCAAGAACTGTGTCCCTAGTGACAATAAGGCTTATCTTGAAGAGCATAAGATTGAAACCTTGGAAAATGCTGCTCTTGCCGCTGATGAGTATTTCTTAACTCATAAAGTTCCTGTTGTAAGCAAGTCTTTCACTCAGCAGTCTACTGGTGAAAAGGTATTTCAGCGTAATACAACTCCTTCTAAAACTCAATCTGGAACAACTTTTAAAAATCAAGCTTCTGATAAACTTGATTCAAAATCCTTGTCTCTTCCTACGTGTACCTATTGCAAGAAGAAAGGACACGTTATTTCTGATTGTTTCAAATTGAAATATAAGCATCAGAATCAAGATAGATCTATCCCAAATGCTCTTATTTCTAAGAGGTCAAGGTCACGGTCATGTATTGAAAGCAATACATTTGTTGGATCTAATAAACCCCAGTCTGATTTTATTATGGAGAATTATGAACCATTCATGACGAAGGGTTCTATATCACTCTTGGTTGATTTGGCCAATCCTATCCCTATTAAAATTATAAGGGATACGGGAGCTTCTCAGAGTCTTTTATTATCAGGTACTTTGCCTCTTTCTGAGAAGTCTTCTTTTAATGAGAGTGTTCTCATTCAGGGAGTAGAGTGCGGCTTTGTTAATGTTCCTTTCCATTTTGTAAATTTGTCGTCAGACTTAGTTTCAGGACCTGTGACAGTCAGAATAGTGTCTACTTTACCCGCTGAGGGCATTCATTTGTTACTAGGCAACGACCTAGCTGGAGACAAGGTTGTGGTTAATCCACTTGTAACTCACAAGCCTTCTTTGGATAGAAAGTTGATCCTATTGAAAAAGAATTCCCTGATTTACACCCAGCTTGTGCAGTTACCATAGCTATGGCAAAGAAAGCTCTTGAGAATGATTTTGATAAGGAAAATATTCCTTTAACTGACACATGTATTGGTCAGGCTTTTGATGAGGTCACTTTCACTCTTTGTTTAGATCAATCAAAAGGTATTAATCACAGTGATCCTCTTTTAACTACTCATTCTCTTTTATCTAATCAGGGTGATAAACGACAATCACTTGTTGTCGAACAGGAAAAAGATCATGAGATCTCCTGTTTGTTTCAGAGGGCCAATAGTGAAACTGAAGCCACTGAAGTACGTGTCTGTTAATTCATTAAAAATGGAATTCTTATGAGAAAATGGAGACCTCCCGAGGTACCTGCTGGTGACGAATGGTCAGTGAACTATCAGATTGTAGTTCCAAACTCTTACAGACAGAAAATACTTAGTTTGGCCCATGAAACTCTTCTGGCTGGTCATTTAGGGATTAATAAGATTTATCACAAGATCTTGACTCACTTTTTTTGGCCAAAACTCAAAAGTGATGTTTGTAAATTTTGTAGATCTTGTCATACTTGTCAAATGGTAGGAAAACCCAATCAGACAATACCTAAGGCTCATCTGCAACCTATTCCTGCATTTGACGAACGAACCATTTAGCAGAATTATGGTAGATTGTGTTGGTCCCTTACCTAAGACCAAGTCAGGCAACCAATATTTGTTGACCATTATGTGTGCGTCAACAAGATTCCCAGAGGCAATTCCTTTGAGCAATATTAAAACCAAAACTATAGTAAAAGCTTTGATAAAGTCTTTTTTACTCAGTTTGGCCCTCCGAAATCTGTCCAATCGGATCAAGGGTCAAATTTTATGTCTGGAATTTTCCAGCAAGTTATGTATGAATTAGGCATTCAACAATTCAAATCTTCTGCATATCATCCTGAAAGCCAAGAGGCTTTAGAAAGATTTCATCAGACTTTAAAGAATATAATTCTATCATATTGCTTTGATACGAGTAAAGATTGGGATGAAGGCATTCATTTACTTTTGTTTGCTGTTAGGGAGTCAGTTCAAGAATCTTTAGGATTCAGTCCCTTTGAACTAGTTTTCGGACACACTGTGTGTGGACCATTGAAGTTGTTGAAAGAGAAACTTCTTTCTAATGAAGATACTTAACTTAATCTTCTTGATTATGTATCTAATTTTAAATATAAGTTGTCAAAGACTTGCGAGGTCGCAAGAGCGAATCTGCACTCTACTCAGTCAAAAATGAAATTAAGATATGATAAAAACTCAAAGGAAAGGAGTTTTCAGTCTGGTGATAGAGTTATAGGTCTCTTGCCCATTCCACAAAATCCTCTTCAGGCCAAGTATTATGGTCCGTGCACGGTTGAAAAGAAAGTAAATGATTTAAACTACATCATAAATACTCCTGGTAGGCGAAAACAAAAACAACTTTGCCACATTAACATGTTAAAGGAGTATATTGAAAGAGATAGCCAAATAAATCATGCAATTAATTTAGTTGTATCTGTCCCACCAACTGAGGATTTAAATGAAGGAATTCAAACGGACACTATTGATTTTGGAGCGACAAATCTTCGCAATTCGGAAATTATGTAAAATCTGGACCAGACACTTTTCAATTTGCAACAACAGTCAAAAGAATGACCTGAAACAGCTATTATTTGAATATGAGCACCTATTTCCAGATGTTGCTAGGAGGACAAATAAAAATTTTGATGACGTTGAAATTGTGAATTCTAAACCTGTGAAACAACACCCATACAGGTCGAACCCTCTCAAACAGGAATACTTGATGAAGGAAATTGAATATTTGCTGGAGAATGATTTCATAGAGCCCAGTAAAAGTGATTGGAGTTCACCATGTATACTTGTTCCGAAACCAGATAAAACTTTCCGTATGTGCACTAATTATAGGAAGGTGAACAGTGTGACAAAAACAGATTCATTTCCATTACCAAGAATCGATGACTGTTTTGATAAATTGGAAGTGCCAGGTACGTCACCAAATTTGACCTTCTGAAATGATTTTGGCAAATTCCACTAATGGAAAGGGCAAAGGAAATTTAGGCATTTGTGACTTCAGATGGACTCTATCAGTATAAAGTAATGCCGTTCGGGATGAAGGGTTCCCCAAGTACGTTTCAACGCTTGATGAATATGATTACCTCTGGTCTAGATAATTGTGATGCTTACATCGATGATGTCATCATCCACAACGACACCTGGAAAGGACATCTAGCCACGATTCGGAAATTCTTTGAAAGACTCACTGATGCTAATTTGACAATCAATTTATCTAAAAGTGAGTTCTGCCGTGCTTGTGTAACTTTTCTAGGACATATTGTGGGACATGGACAAGTTAAACCTATAGATGTTAAGGTCAAGGCTATCTCTGATTTCCCTGTGCCTGTCAGTAAAAAGCAGTTGATGCGATTTTTAGGTATGGCTGGATACTATCGGAAATTTTGTTACAATTTTTCTAATATTGCTGAACCCTTGACAAACTTGTTGAGCAAGAAAAACAGGTTTCCTTGGACTGATAAATGTCAGGAGGCTTTTGATAGGTTAAAAGCCATACTTAAAAGTGCACCGGTTCTTACAGCTCCAAATTTCAGTCAACCTTTTAAACTATCTGTTGATGCGAGTGATGTTGGGGTTGGAGCAGTATTGATTCAAGAATATAGAAATGATGTTGATCATCCAGTGTGCTATTTTTCTAAGAAATTAAATAAGCACCAAAGAAATTACTCAACAATCGAGATGGAATGTTTGGCTTTAATATTGGCATTACAGCATTTTGAATTTTACATTAGTTCAGCTCCTTCATCGGTTGTTGTGTTTAGTGATCACAACCCCCTTACTTTCATCGACAAGATGAAAAATAAAAATCAAAGATTATTAAGGTAGAGTTTATTTTGGCAAGAATATAATCTTGACATCAGGCAAATCAATGGAAAAGATAATTTAATTGCAAATGCACTTTCCCGTGCATAGAAATATTATTTCATGTACACTTTGTATAATTCATAAGAGTTTTCTTATGTAATTTTGTTTTACCTCATGTATAATTTACATATGGTAAAAAGAAAGCTTATTATATAAATATTTCTTTTTCTTTATGGGGTCAAGTGTTACGTATATGTAATTTAATTGCTTGTGTGTTAGTTTTAAATTCTCTTTTTATTATTATTACATGCTATTGTAATAACTTTATTCACTGGATTTGATTTTTTTTCTCGGAAAATTCAGTTTTCTGTTTTGACTTGATAAACACGCAGTTTATTGCTCAGTTATATTTTTAGTTAACCTAGTTCTTGACCTTGGTTCCGATTTTGTAAACATTGAGTGCAAATGATTGGTTATAACCAAGGTCATGTTCAGCCCACGTGTTAGTCTGTTGTAAAGTTTTATTTTTAAATTTATTTCCAGTGTGGGAATCTGATTCTTAGATAGGGCTATTCTAGGCTACGTGCAAATTGGCATTTTTTTTACTGCGCTGTTCAAGTTAATTGACCATGTGAGCCATCATGTGATCTAAAATCGCGGGTTAAAACAGATATTTTTATAGTGGATTTGATCAGTCGTAAACATATACCTTCGGGCTCAAGGTATTTGTCTTGTTGTTGCCATTTGAGTTGATTTTCGTGTTTAAAATAATTGAATCACCCTGGAAAATACTCTTCTTCAGCGAAATTCTTGGACAAAGACATTCACTAAATTATTCGGAATTCAAAAGCCGGAATTGTATTCTTGGTGACTCAACAAGGAACTGTTGACACATCAACACAAACTGGTTATAGAGGACGTCATAGCCTTCCATATTGGAACTTCATCGAGATTCAAACTTGGATTCAATTAGAACATTTAGTGATAGGACTGATATTTTTGAATTCTAAGATTAATTTTTGGATTATATTCACAAACCGTAAGTCCTATTTCATATTTTTACCTTGTTTTCTAGGGAAATAAATTATTTTGTTAAATTTACAAAGCTTGTTGACTTCACCCTTTTCTTTTGTTACTTTTGTACGAACCTACACGTAACAACATATTGTACGCCATAATATACCGTGGGACTAGATCTCGCGCTGTTGTTCATACTCTGTACCATCATGTGGAGACATTGTACTGGAGTGTAATACTTAAAAGTGACCAACCTTTGAATAAAGTTAAATGGAAATTCATTAAAGCAACTCTTCTTGTTCATTTGATTAGCACATTACACATTATTTTGCAAACAATAAAGAAGAAATAATCAACGAGAAGGTTGGAAGCATTGCTGTAAAACGGTTAAGTCCTAAAAGTTTGAGTGAGACAGAGTGCCTGCTCTGCTTCAGGTGGTGTTTTGTCACGTGTTTGGATCTGACAGAAACGCAAGATACTATTGAACTTGGACGAGAAAACGTTCGTATCATAAACTGTAGCTTTGCAATATGGATCTCCTTCTTTCTTGAAGTTTTGGATCTGTTGGCCACAGAAGTTCTTGGCAACATTTGTCTGGCATTTTAGCAACGGTTTTAATTAAACATGTTTTTGCTTTGAAAGATTTTGAGAATTATATGAATTCATGTATTTTATTAAATGATATAGAACTATCAAATAAATTCGAATCGGTACAGTTTTAAACTTAATAAATGACAACATTTTCTCTCTAAATACGTGTAAGCATGTGTTTTTCTACTAGGATACAAATCTGTACAAGGTTTTACACACGTTAATCAATTATTTCAGTCAATCCGATGACGGTGCTGACAGGTCAAGTCATACCCCTCATTCTTATCCCAGAGAAAATACCATTTGGTCGGCCAGCCATGAAGACAGTAAGTAACACTTAGAAATTTAACCCAGTGTACACCATAATGACCGGAGGCCTGCATCCTAATCTCGGAACGACAAACTGAAATAGTTTCCACAGTCACTAAGAGGAGTGTTCATAGTCCCTAAAGGGAGTTTACTTGATCGCGAAAGGAAGTGTTCATAGTCACTAAAGGGTTTTTTATAGTCACTAAGGGGAGTGTTCATATTCACTAAGCGGAGATACTTTTACAGTTAAGCTTATATATTTGAAGTAACCGTTGTAGGCAATACGTTAATATCGTCCATTTTATTTAGTCAGATTACATTGGATTGTTCAATCTGTAACACTACATTCGGAATTTAGGATGGGTTGTGTCTTGACTGTTTTCAGTACCTTGTACAAATAAAAGTGTTTCCATGCCTGCATTCTAGAATTTCTTTATTTCTTCTTTTTTTAGGGTATTTTATATTTTCAGACTTTCCGCTAGTACTAATGATCATGATCAACTATGTGTTCATACCATGTCGATACAGTCGGTTTATCCCAGTGCCCAGTTTATATTTTCTCTTCAGATAACAACCCATTAAATCTGCACATGACCTCAAACGAAGATGAACTGTCAAGCATATCATCTCCCGAAAGAACCGACAACGAAGATAATACTGACGATGACGGTATTGAATATGGCAAAAGCGAAGGTATAGTGGACTGTAGAGAGCTATGAAAATTATTTGACTTTAGTTCTTGTGTGATGACTTTGTTTTTTTGCACCACATTTTGCAGTAATGTTACTACTTTTAAGCATTATTTATTATCTGAACCCAGTCAAGTACAGTGTCCCTCCACCAAGTGAAGAAGGGGTTTAGATCGATGCAGTTTACTTCGGAAAAAGGATTAAGTTATTTGAACATAGGTCAAGTTGATCCACTTTACGAAATGTTCACTTTCAAATTATTTCAAATATACTAATACAGACAGAAGAGATTTCCAGATGGTTTCGGTTCATTACGTCAAATGCATTCGTAATTGGCTTGGGTGAGAAAGCTGGACGCAAGATTGTACCTACATCTGGTGTGGTGCTCTGCTGGTATATCTAAGCGACTGCCTGGTCTGTTCTCGATCATATCTAGCCAAAACATATCCTTGCCCTCTCTTCCAAAATCTTGAAAACCGGTCTCTCCGTTTTCCTTGATACACAAATATCACACAGGAACACTTTCATTGATTGTGTCATAAAACCGCGACAGCAACGGGTAACACTGAGTTTTCCACCTATGATCGAGACCAAACTCGGAGGACCAACTTGAGACGCGATAGCGCATGCTCTTCAGGAAACTGTTACATTTCATACGTATTCATTTGGTGCATACAATACAGGGTGCCTTGAAGACAAGCTATGATCTGCTTCTACGTTTGGTTGGGTGACTAAGTACAAAATGCAAAAGATGCTAACTGACTTTGGACAGACACTATGCAAATGTTGTATTGTTTCTTCGTAGCCACCAGCATGGCATGTATCTGACTAAGCAAGCTACATTTTTTCAAGTCTGACTATGTTTGGAAGCCTGGTATAAACTGGCCTAGCATGCGCTAATCAGGACTCTAGCCACTTTATCCTCTGTACAAGATGATAATCAAGAGACTTTGGCCGACTTCAAACCACTTTCGGATGAAGACATTGATGCTTCTTCATCTATTCCTCGTGAGATAATAAGGCTGTATATATAGCTATTTGTCACAACTGTCTTGGTAAAAACTGTAGGCAGAACAAGCATCGTCGACACTGGTCCATAGTTTTCATGTTCACCTACCCGAAATGTCTACATTGGTTGATAATTTTCATGTTCATCTCTAACTTTGGTTTCTTGTCAGCGATGTGCTTAATGTCGCTAGCTTTCTTTATGAACGATTCATATTTTTGTCAATGTTCCTCAAACCTTGTGGCGACGATCGCATCGCCGAGCTTAGCGTGATATTCGCGGTTTATTTTACCCTTCCTGAGTATACAGCTCCTGAAATTAAGAGCTTCGAATTCATTGCATCTTAAACTCGCGAGCATCTCTCGGTGCTCCAGAACTGCTTTTGCATGATCCATTGGTTGATTTAGTAGAGTGAGATCGTAAACGAAGGCATATAACGGTGTGAGCCAATGGACCTATGCAATTGATAATCTTGTACCCTTGTATTTAGCAGCTCGCAAAGTGACTCCATTGCCAAGGTAAACAGGACAAACGAAATAGCGACGCCCATTTCTGTTATATTTGAACTATTGATTCCTCCATTACTTCCTGACTTGCTTAACTGCCTTCTTAATAGCTTTTTTTTATCACCTTGGTTCTTTTCGTTCTTTCTCATTTGTGGTCAGCTGTTTTCTCTCGGCTTCTTTTAGCGTATATCTTGTGCATATTTAGTTGTAGATCGTATTTCCTACTACCGTCAGCTTATCCATTACATGACCGTTCATGTTCACTTTTAGCACCTTTAAGATCTTGATCCACTTTTTCCATACTCTCCTATCAGGAAACCCTGACCAGTGAACCTTGACCTTTCTTTATCCCATCTGATCCTTCAGGCTTAACATGGTCAGCATGGCGATTCCAAGTACTTGAGCGATAATCCTAGTTTTGTCCCTCCTGCATCTTTAGTGGAATGCATCTGATTCTGATCCTTTCGATTTCTATTTCCATTTCTAGCTGTCACTGTTCTACTTTGATCATGTTATTTCCTTTTTCGTTTCAATCCAGCCCAACCATATGAGAAAAAATTAGATGTCCATATTGCCCCTTGGTTTTATTAAAGCTTTTCCCGTTTTATTAACGAATATTCTAGATCTGTAGGATAACTGAAGAAAAAATTGAATAAATGTGTTATTTTGATCTCATTTGCTTTTTAAATAAAACCACAAAATTAAACTGGTTCAATGACTTTTCTTGATAAAGACTATGTTCTACTTTGACTGTATATGAAATTAAAGTACGGTAAAAATTGATAATCAAATACATTTTTTGACTCTTGCTTGTATATGGATCTAAATATATTTTCAAAAAATTTTCAAATATTTCAAACAGCAAATTAAGAATTTGTTTTTTAAATGTGAAGTAAACTCGTGTTTATTATGGTTACGTCTTTGGATTATGTATGATCAGTACATTGTCCAAGATTGATAATTAACCCACAGTGTCTATGCCTACAGGTTGGAATACTGTACCTGTGTCTTGTCATTAGTATCCCTAAATGAGACCTATGTTGTCAATAGATATATGAGGTCTTTGTTGTCAAAAGATATATATGTTGTTGTCAAGAGATAAATGAGTCCTATGTTGTGAATAGATAAATGAGGACTGTGTTGTTGGCAATAGATAAATGAGGCCTATGTAGTCAATAGATAAATGAAGCCTATGTTGTCAGTAGATGAATGAAGCCTATATTGTTATATATAAAGATAAATGAAATCTATTTTGTCAATAGATAAATGAGGCCTATGTTGTTAATAGATAAATGAAGCCTATGTTGTTATCTATAAAGATAAATACAATCTATTTTGTCAATAGATAAATGAGGCCTATGTTGTCAATAGATAATTTAGGCCTGTTTTGTTATCAGTATATAAATTAGGCCTATACTATCAATAGATAAATGGGGCCTATGTTGTCAATATATAAATGGGCCCCATGTTGTCAATAGATAAATGGGGCCTATGTTGTCAATAGATAATTTAGGCTGTTTTGTTATCAATATATAAATAAGGCCTATACTGTCAATAGATAAATGGGGCCCATGTTGTCAATAGATAAATGGGGCCTATGTTGTCAATAGATAAATGGGGCCCATGTTGTCAATAGATAAATGGGGCAATTGTTGCGGTTACCTTCGCATGAATATCGTGAATTTTGTTTACAAACATACAATGCTGTTGGGCATTTCTGCGCACCTAAGGTTTCCGTCTCCAATACTGAAGCTAAACGCGTACCGAATTCGGCCGATTGACGAAAATAAAATACTGCAATACTCACCATTTTAAAAGAGGCAGTTGTCACCAGAATATACTGTTCAAAATAATAATAATTTTGGACACACGGGATACCACCCCCGTGTTTTCATGACTCGCAATATGTCGGCCTAGTCTGCGCACAGCTTTGAAAAGATGTAATGTTCATCCATCCAGCAATGGAAATGAAATACATTACTTTGGACTATTTCTGTCAGCATTTCAGTCGAGTAATTAGGTCAGGTTTATAGGTAGTTTTACAAAATTCAACGTAATAATGCCAACAAATGGCAAGAGATATTAAGCAAACTAAACCGATCTTGTAATAAATTTAGTAAAGTTCAACATTTTATTAAAAAAAATAAGCTATTTTGTGGAACAGAAACAACAATGCATAGGGTGTAATGTGTTTACAACGTCTTGTTTATGGGTAAAAATTACTATATAATTTAGAAACAGACTATACGCCCGGGAATTTCTTGACAATCCCGTTCTTGCGGCAAGTTGACAGGTTGGGTAGCAGACGATTTTGTACATGTGGGACAACTTCTTGCAAAATTGGAAACTTGGATTAAGATGCCGAATTTTGTTTTAAGGTACACATTTCCATCTTTTATATAATGTATATATTTGTATGATTCTAAAAGATACATAGTAAATAGGATTTTCTGGGTTACAGGTTCAAGAAGGTCATAGAGTGGGTCTTCATGTTGACATTTAGAAATCACATTCATATGCATTTCGAGTCGTTCTTTCTTGATACAAAATGGATTTTTGACCAAAAATAACACGTGATCCAATGTTTACATAAATGACGTATCGTTGCGCAGAATTGCCCGACGCGCAGAATTGGCCGACATGGTGGTACTAGTACTTGAAATTAGGTTTAGATGGTTTACAAAAGCATTAGGTCAAAACAGTCTTAAAGTTAGTAATTCAGAAGAATATTCACTTAAAGTGTGATGCAGTTGTAAACATTTTCAAGATCACGAGAGCAAATGTTAATAAAATTGCCAATATGAGAAACACTTTAAAATAAGTTACTTCAATGAAGCATACAGCCTGTTGTATGGCTATATATACTACTTTTTTTAAAAATTGTCTCCCTGAGGGATCGAACTTTGGTTAATTTTGTGAAAATCTGGTTGTGCAAATGAAAAACACGAGGCATTCGTCTGGACAAGAGACAAGTAGTATGACTAGTGTTCAGATCCATTAATCAGCTTAATCAAACAGAGTGCTCTTTATGAAAGTTTATTGCCAAACATTTTACTTTTTTTTCTTTCAATCGCTGCAATGTGGAAAATTGTCGCCATTATGTACAAAAATACTTGATAGATTCCGCCAAAACTAACGTGACAAATAAAGGGTCCAAAAGCGTAGAAAATGGTGCGAAATATTGTTTTGGTATGCTAACAACTATGAAAAACACTTTGTGGCATGTGCAAATGTCAAGTGCCTGAAACGATTGGTTGGTTACACGCATGCATGATTTGTATTATCAGCGAAAGTTTGTGAGTTATTAAGGTATAAAGTTATTGTTTTAACTGAAAATTTCTGGGGTATTTTATTGTCCCAGCTTGATGTTAAATGCCAAACTACAGTGACATATTTAATTCCTAGCATTCAGTCACTTTGATAGCACGGATTTAGATAATACTCCCAAATATATTTGTTTTTAAAAATTCCAACCAAATAAAACATTTTCTAACATTTGGATTTTTTTTTCTTCACATAGTGCACTTAATGACACTATTTAATATTATTACTCAGTTGTAATAGTCATGTTCACTGCAAACTGAAAATGTTAAACGAAGCTTTTTCCAATCACACGATGAAATAAATCTTTGCCGCTTGAATGGCATGGACCCAAGAATATAATCTTTTTCTCATCGAGCAGAAATGTATCCTGCAATTTTACAGTGAGAACAAAACTCAGTGAGACCTATGGAAATGGTCGAGATCAGAGGAAATATTTTAATTTATCAGCTCCTTTGTCACTTGTATCCTATCTTGAATCGAAATCACCTATTTGTGAGTAATGGTATTAGTTTCTTCTGTTTCTGTTTCATGCGTTCTGTGAAGAGAAAAAGAAGTAACGCTAGATCTCGGCCTCAGATTCAATTAATTGATTTCGTTTTCCAGCACAGAAACGGTCCTCGTAAAACAATGTATTGACCAAAAAATCACGAGGCTTTACGAGTAAGTTTATGAATTGATTCCAACCGGTGCATGGCAGTAACATAAATTAATATCAATAAAATCTTTATCCTGGCATTGTAAGAAGATGGCCATATAAAATATCACCCAGTACACATTTCTTCGATTATCAGAAAGGTTTTTATAATTCTATTTCGGTTTGAACGACATGAAAGAAAATCTGTCTTTGTGATTTACTTTGCAGTCAAGTTATTAAAGCCCACTGATTGCCTGGGGGCTTGGTTGTATCCATTCTATTTCTTTCCACATAGAAATCTGATGTTCAGATCATACCTTCTATTATACAGAATTTAACATTGCTACAAATTACTGTATTTCTAAATTTAGAACGGCGATACTAATGTGCTGTCGTAGCTTTTCACATTTAATTTTAGCTTAGCTTATGGCTAGCCGGTACAATCAGGGAAGAATAAAGATTATTCGATTGATCATCTTTGCGGTTGAATTTCGAGGTCAGTGTTCGAATAAAGCATTGTTTTACAGTCGGTTTAATAATGCATTTAGTTAATTATCATTACTGTCTTTTTTCCGAAAACAAAGCAGCCAGCATTCAATTTCAAAGTTCATAACGATCATCAAAGATTAGCGCATGTGCTGCCAATTAAGTCTGTTTACCCGATAGATACTTTGTATGTACATGGAAAACGTACAGAGATTATCGTCTAGATTTACTGAGTGAGGCTAGAGCCTCACCCAGGATTCCTAATGTTTTTTTTTTCTTCATTAATGTAACGACGGAAAACTAATTATAACCAAACAATAAACGGGACTCTAAAGATCAAAGTCAATGCAGTTCACAGCAACGTATGTCTTCAGGAATCCTGTGTAATTCATAACTATTCGGTTTCTAAAGTATATCTTCATTATACCAAAACAAAAAAAATTCTCAGACTGAGAAGAAAACTCCAAATTAGAGGATATCTTCTCAATCGTAGAATTTACTTGAACACGAACATTTTGTATCTTGTATGACTTTTCGTGGTTTATTTATGTTCTTTATATTGTTATTTATTGTTTTCGTCATTGCTCTTAACAAATTAGTCCCAAACCGTAAGCGCTAAGACTGGTTTAACACTAACATTGGACTCTGAGTTGTCCATTTATTTACCATATATATATTTCGACGTTTTCAGGCAAACATGATCTCTAGAGGAATCAAGTACACCTGGAAAGACTATAGTTTATAGTATAATTTCTGGGGTTTTTTCTGTTGCTTCTATTTATACGACCTCATTTTAGGTGGCTAATGCAAATGATGGGTGATCTCATCTTACTTATGTACCAAGTTTCATCAGTTTAGGAGAAATTATGAAGTTTCCTTACCTTGTATGAAGAATCATAATAACTTTGGTGGAAGAGGTGAAGATGGTTCTAAGGAATTTGTCTGTGGTCTTGAGTGCATGCGTTAAGTCGTTGGTTGTAATAGAGCATGAACCTCCCCCCCCCCGCCCAAAATAATTAAACGTATGAATAAATTCTCATGATATACAGAATTTATGGCATGTTCAGCACATCATCCATTATTCTGCATTTGGAAAGTTTTTATAAATGTTAATTCTATTCATGCCTTGTAATAAACTGAATATTTTCGGACTCCGCTCTATTTGTAATTTGCATTATATACATAAAAACCAATTGCTGACTTTTTATGTACTTTCATGATGGGATTGGTTGTCTGTTATATGTTCGACATATTTAAACTATTGGCTCAATCTTGTTCTTGTTCGCTTTTTAAAAAAAACTATATCGCTAATTTCAAATGGTTGTATGAACTTGAGTTACCTCCCTCCATGAAAATTATAAAGCTTGAAGAAAAGTCCTTGAAACTCGTAATCATGGTATATCTAGTTATAAAACTGTTGGGGGTGTGTGCTTGAGAGAGCAAACTTGTACTGATGTTTGTTTCAATGCAGGAAATTGAAAATAAACTAGATTTATTCTCTTTGATTAATTTTTTCGTACGGTGCACATAATTTAATGTTAATGCGAGTCACATTAAGCATACGGAATAATGGATTACTATCACATAGGAAGGGAGTGTTTCAATTAAAGATGACGCTTTCCAGAAACTTCTTTTATGAAACTTGGAATTTAACTGATGCTTTTGATGATTGCTTAGACAGCTGAAATAATGAGCTATTTCAGCTTTTACTTTTGAACTAAGGTCTTTTTATTGGCTTCAGATTTGTTAGAAAGTAATGTTTCACCTTGGAGAGTTTTACTGTCGTTAGTAAATTACAGAAATTGTTCAGTTCAGTAATCTGTTAATTAGTTCTTTTTAACCCAAATGTCAGTTTTGTACGTCTTTCTATCTTTTCATCTATCTAACTAGCTAGCTAGCTGGCTAGTGTGGCTAAAATAAATCTATAAAAATCAGTCTCTCTATTTATCTATTCTGACCGGAAATAACGTCCATGAATTGTACAATGATATTATAACTATAGCTATGCTAATGGCTGGAAGGATATGTGCTGTTTTTACAGTCGCAGTAGAAGTTACTTCTTCATTAATTTGGAAAGAATGGCAATGCTAAATCGATTTAATGATCAAGTAAAAGGAATCCATTTCAGCTTACCACATTGAAATCGTCGGCAATTTATACCAAGCCTAAAAACCAGTCACCAATCTCAACTGAGTGAATTGCTTGCGGAAATATCTTTGTCATGCCTCGGTCATTTTGCAGTCCTTTGAAACTACACTCTCGAGTTTGGATTCTTAATGGCATTAACTTGTGTTTCTCAATTTGATAGTTAAGAAACATCTTTTCTTGGCTTACTCTATATTATCAGTCGTTCAAACTCTATTACACGAAAATTTAGGCGTAGAAAGAAATGAATCAACATTTCCTTTGATATCCATTTTATTGAGTGCAACCAGATTACGCTTAACTATGATGATGCGCATTCCGTTCGCAAATGAATTAATTTGATATAAGATTATTGTAGAATATTTAGGAATGATTCATCAATCGGATCCATAAAGTACAGTTTATATTTGTTTCAGAACACAATGTTTTTCAAGACGAAAGACCTTAACATATTACCAATTTCTTCATCAATATAATTGTCATTGATTCTCAGATCACGTGTCTTTCCGTCACAAAATTCTGGAAAATCCGAGGACCAGAATTTTTTTTCTTTCTAAATATATGCTGCTTTTTTCCGAAAACCATGGATATATCACCCCTTCTCAGTAATTTCGCATGACTTTTTGTCAAAGGAAAATAAATTATTTAGTGAATATTTGTCTGGAAATATGTATCTTATAGTTTCTGTCCTAATTAATAAAATCCAGCGTAATTATTTCTAATCTAGAAGTAAGCATACAGTTGTGTAAGCATTCCTTTGATATTCATCTTTCCCATATACAATGTCTGATTGATGGTGGTTTGGTCTTTTTTCCTCAAACATTCTCTCATTCAGATACTTTTTGCAACTTGCGTGCGTAAATATTTCTGCATTTTTCAAGCATTTTTTTGTTAAAATGAAAACGTTTTGTAACCATTCTTATTCGATCTATTCCATACTGTGACCAGCAAAAAGTTAAAACTTGCTACCTTGTCCCTTTCTGGAAAGATAAATAAGAAAAGCATAACACGAGATTTCTCAAGCAACTCCAATATTGATTATCATCAACCATGTATCTTTTGTACCTATTAATTCGATTTAATTTTAGATTGTTCAGTAATGTCTTGTAAAATTAGGAGAATCGTGCATTATTTTATTATATCATCGGGAAGAGACAATGATGAGATAGTCGGGACACAAACTCATTTAAGGTTTAATTAAAAGTGCGGTCAGAAAAAAATACCTATTTTCTTTTTCTTCAAACCAACATGGTTGTTCGCCTCCAAAATCGAAAGGCGACTATCGATAACTCGACTGGCAGTGCAATGTCGACTGCTTTCCTTACAGGATTTACAAATAATGCGTACGTTCTAGAATCATGAGATTTTACATCTACCAATATCAACAAAAACATTGATTAAATTAAAAAAATAATCCACGTGTCTTTGGTTTGTTATTCATAAATATTAGTTCCAATATTATGTTTGAATTAGCTGCATCATATGTTAATATGTCAAAAATAAAAATAACTTCTTCTTTAGTTTGTCATACAAACTACACGTGGTTTCATTGATTAGAGTTTGAGTATTTTTAAGCTTAGATAAACAGGTGCATCACACCATGTTATTGAACATCGTGTTGCTATACAAGGGAGCTTTCTGGTCGGTGCCTAATAACAAGGCCTCGTACCAAGAATCCATTAGTCCAGTAAATCTGACCCACAAATCTGTCTCGATACTGTTTGTTCTGATGTCACCAGTTCATTAAAATGTGTAATTTTGCTGCATGCAAATCTTTACGGAACACACCTGTATTACAGTTGATACACCTACCGTTAGGTTATTTTATTCCACGTGATTTACAAGTGGCCAAAATAGCATATGATCCGGAAATATTCAGTACATATCGACAAAACGGACCAATCAACCGACAATTGCACAAGAAATGCGGGAGATGTCGGTAAGTGTCTAAAATGTACACCGATATGCTGCGGACAGGTTCGTCTGCAACGATTCCCAGATTTTATGAATAGGTGCTTTTAGGCTCAAAAATAGTCCATCAATATTAACACAGATTTGGAGTCTTATTTATTGAACTTAGGATTCATATGCTCTTTTTACAGTAGGAAATTAAATACAGGATATCAATATAAAAGTAAATATTTTCTTATCAACTATAATACACAGATTGAAGTTTGTGACATTAATAATGGAACAAAATTGAGCCTATATGTTAACCAAGTGGTCCATCTCAAAAGCTTTGATGCTTTATTTTTATTCCACCACCAGTAGACAGTAAAATAATTAGAGCTCTGATGCCGTCACTGATTCTTAGTATTATAAAGTGTAAAGTTCACACGTCATACTTTTCAAGAATTCGCGTCTCCTATCAGATGGACACAAGCGTTACGGTGTGGATCCACAGATGATCATACAAGTTATCCGCTATAGATATGTATGGACTGCTCTGACACAGTCGTACGATTTAAACATCCTCGTACACATTTATGAGAACAACTATGGAGCATTTGTAAATTTAAAATGCAGTAAAAGTTTCCAGGAATTTAAGTATTAGTGATGTCAATATATTAAGAACTAAGTAATACATTCATACTCTTCTTTAAAACAGAATATACTCGAGTCATGGACCACATTTCATCTTGCTGATGATGGCTATTTCCGCGTCCAAGTTTTCATGATTTCTCTTCATGCACAATAGAAACTATAGACTGGTTTCCGCTATGTAATTATCATGATACGCAGTCTGCACGCAGCATTCCAGAGTCTTCAATTGTGCAACAATTTGTATAGACAGAAGATCGTCGCCACGTGTGGAGAACACAACTCAGTTTAAAAGGCTTTTGGAACAGCATTCACATTGGAATTTTAAGTACAACAAATTTAAGTTACTTTTTCTTTATTTGCTCGCAAAATAAGTTAATGTTTGATTATAGCTGAATGGTAATAACGCTTTGTAATTTTGAACTGGGTAAACTATAATTGTTTGTATTATTGTTTTTATATATGAATCTAATTTTTTGTTTACATTATAGTTGTTTATAACGGTAATAACACGTATACATATTTTCGTGTATAGTGTGAGAATAAATTGAATTTCGGTTTACTTTTGCAGTTTTTAAATATTTCCATATCTGGAAAGAATGGTATTTTTATATGTTTGAAAATTCTGTGGGGGGAGCTATAAAACTCAGAAAGCCAGAGCTAGCGAAGGGAAAAGGCGGAGTTCTGGTGTGACGTTAAAAAAAATTAAAAACAACTCTTGCTTTTGACAATGATGCATACTTGAATTTCATGACAGTGTCATGTTGTTTCATTCTGTAGCAGTTTGTTGATAAATCCCCGATAGATATTGCGCACAAAAAAGGTGGGGTTTTGGTATGACGTTAGATGATAAATACTCTCCAACTTTAACATTGAACCTGGCGAGAATTACATGGCACTATCAAATAATTTTATTTTGTAGCAGTTTTCAGAGTCTGTATTGGGGTTGGGGTTTCTTGTCAGCCTCTTGCTTGAAAACTAAGGTTAAATGTGATTTTATAACATATCGTATCATACACCAAAACTGGTTGTTTTTTTGTTTTTTTTTTCAGTATGAAGATTGCTTTTCATGCAGACCTACATTAACACCTGTTTAGAGTGAATACGTGTTATTAGCGGACACTACTCAGCGTAGTCTGATCATAACGGACATAATTTAAGATATTAGTTATGAATGGAATGTTGTATTTTCATATTAATACAAACAAAATCTTTTCACACGCACACACACATTTAAACAATTAGCAGTGAAATGTATATGTCAAAACAATTGATATTTAAATAAACCAAAGTTCAAGGTTTTGATACTTGATTTACCGATTCAAAACAAGGGAGAAAAAATTGCAGGCTCCATTCATACGCTTTGTTACTCGAATAAAATTAAGACGTATGAATAAGTAAACTTACATTAGACCTGATACTTACGATCTGCAGAACCACTGAATACAAATTTTAAATGAGTACATATCTTGCGGCGGTAACAATCAGGTTTTGTATACATGTTCTAATGACTCTGAAACATACTAGAACAAAAAGAGCTTCATTTATACAATTAGATAAGTTGGCTCTGTAGAAGATAGGTTTTAATTAACTGTCATCTAAGTTAGGTTTTAATTAACTGTCATCTTTATGAAGAGACCGACTAAGGAGGTAGGTCAATTGAATACATAATTTTGCATTAAACAAGGCCTGTGAACGTAAGGTACCTAGGTTAAATGGATGATGTTATATTAGCTTTATTTGACCTTTAACATACCAAGTGTGGACAGGGAAAAGCAAATATACCTGATGCGTGTACCACAGGATTGAATATTAAATTTTGTACATAGAGAAACATCAGTTTGTATGAGAAAACACATAGACATTAGCCTGTATGAGTAAAACATAGATATCAACATGTGAAGGGAAACATAGATATCAACCTGTATGAGAAAACACATATATCAACCTGGATAAGGAAACATATATTAACGTGTATGATGAAACACGTAGATATCTACCGGTATGAGGAAACACATACAGTGTATATCAACCTGTATGATGAAACACGTAGATATCTACCGGTATGAGGAAACACATACAGTGTATATCAACCTGTATGATGAAACACGTAGATATCTACCGGTATGAGGAAACACATACAGTGTATATCAACCTGAATGATGAAACACGTAGATATCTACCTGTATGATGAAACACGTAGATATCTACCGGTATGAGGAAACACATACAGTGTATATCAACCTGTTTGAGGAAACACATATATCAACCTGTATAAGGAAACATATAGATATATATCAACCTATTCGAGGAAACACATTGATACCAACCTGTATGAGGAAACTCTTATATAGATTTGCAAGAATGGTAAAAATCAAATATCTATGTCAGTGCGGACATGGAATGGTACTTTTACACGATTGCCGAAACTGATATTTCAAAATGTCTACCACATAAATATAGTGTTCTTACATTAATTTTTTTTTATAGGTCATCTAAACACCTAAAACTGTAAAGCTGAGAAATTGTTTCTTTCACTATACTAGCTATAAAATGGAAAGAACCATTAACATGGAATCAAAGATTCGTCACGATCGTAAAATCATGAAAGTTGTAGCATCAACATAAATATATTAGCAATGGGTTTTTCCGATGATAAAATGAACACTTTATCGTATAGTCATGTCATTACTCTGTAATTTAAAGGAAACGCAAGTTTCTTTAGAGGTTTGGTTCTTTTCTTTACTTTCAAACTGTTCTCAATTTATTTGTACATCATTTATGGTGCGATTTTTTCAGCGAAGTTAGTTTCGTTTGCTTTATTGTCTATTATGTAGAAGACGACAAAAAGTATATTCTCTGAAATCTCGTATTACGGAATGGTACTTTTACACGATTGCCGAAACTGATATTTCAAAATGTCTACCACATGAATATAGTGTTCTTACATTAATTTTCTTGTATAGGTCTTCTAAACTCATACAATCATCAATTATAAAATATCGTATTCGTTTATTGATAGATATAAACATGTAACTTAAACCTCTTAACTAATTTGTCTTCAGTATCTACCACAATCAACTTTTCATCTTTGAATAACCACTTTCTATCGTCCAACTTTTTGCACTGAAATGTTGGACAAATGGTAACAATGCAGTTTTAAAATGGTATTAGATTTCTATTTTATTCAGTTCAAATGCTTGCCCACAGTAGTCACTACACAAATTATTATATTATGGGTTTCTTTTAAATGCATTTATTGCTAGTTTAAACATAATCGATTTTAGCTGATTGTTGTGCATACTGACCGTAGACACAAAATAAATAAATAAATAAATAAATAAATAAATACATATATATATATATATATATATATATATATAGTATATAGTATATATATATATATATGTTGTTGTTATATATATATATATATATATATATATATATTGTGAACATCTGGATAACTTATTAATTGTTGCCTATGAAATACAGAGTTTGTTATTTTGTATACGTCTCGATCCAAGCCAGATGCAATGATTATACGAGTAAAAGTCTTAACACTCGTTTCTAGTACGTGTGTGCATTTGCTGTTCATCGAAACAAAATATATTATAAGCTCTATATTTCTATTGTCGCCAATATTTTATTCTATCGCGTTGTTGCAAAACGTTTCAGGATCACTGTCTCCACTCATATTGCACGGTAACATGACAAACTTCAGACTCATCCAAAGAATTACCTGTAAATTTGTAAACTATATTAGCTGCAATAAGTGCGATACTCTCCATAGTTATGTGGACTTATGTTCGATGGATTAGCGGTTTTGCAAGTTTAATGTCAAATTTAATTATAAGCACAAAGATGCAGTAGATAATGTTCTGTCAGAATTTGGAAGTCAAGTGGTATTCTATCCTTCTTTCCGTACAGCACAAACTGTATAGCTTCTGTGCCATCATTTTGGTGATCTCTGTTAAATAATTATTTCTCTGCAATTCTAACAGTGTTTTTGTGCTACCAGTTATCTTACTCTTCAGCTCAGTAGTTGTTCTGTCGACATATATTCATTAACTTGTTATTTAGTTGTTCTGTCGACATATATTCATTAACTTGTTATTTTCTTGATCATTCTGTTCGACTTCATTTCTACAAATTTCTCTGTAATTTTTCTAGTTGAGACTGTAAACTGTTTTCGTTTTCCAGGATTAAAAATAAATTCTCCGTGTCACTCTCTATGTATCCATCTCCTTTTGTATATATGGTAGAACTTTAGGTGTTTTATTATCTGCTTTCCTCTTACTTACGCAAGGCTTATGTGGCAGTAGATTCAGTATTGAATATATGTCTGGACAATTCTTGTTCATCTAAAATATTTTTTGTTGTCATCAGCCTATTTTTTAGCTTTGAGGTATTAATACCTTTCTCGTACCATTCTTTTCAATTCTGGTTAATTTATCGTCAACGTGTTCCCTCCAATTCATTCAGCTTGTTGTCCACCATAGCCTTATGTATTTGTGCATCAACTCGTTTTTGTACAAACTTTATATTAGTCGCATCAATTGTTATTCTACTAGATCCACTAGACTAATAATACTCTGTGAATCATGCTTTAGCTCGTGTTAATTGTTTCTTCTGATGGATCATTTTTTATCTCAATGTTAAAAGGAAAGCATAAGTTGCATAGCAGCTTGACAGGAGACCTCCAAGAGATAGTTATCCAGTAATTATGTACACAATCTACCCCAGTTTCTTAACATGGAACACATGCTACATTCATATCGCGAAAATCTATAACTACTCCATCTTTTCCATAACTTATCTACTGCAGATAGCCAATTAATTGTACAGCTTCGCAATTGTTTGAAATGGCCATAAGCATTATACGAACGAAGTATCCATGAAAAAAGAACAGCTTTAGCTGATAAATACTTTAGTAAACCCAAAAAATAACCAACAGAAAAATGTTTCATGTTATTGCTTTGCTTGAGGAAAATGTTAACATCTTTCGGGGTTTTAATACCGTATTCTGTGTCTGATTCATTAGACACATTCTTGGTTCAGTGGTTATTTAATCCTAACAATTTTGATATGTAATTGGTTGTGTACACGATGTAGTTTTTCTTAGAGTTATTAAAAATTGCAAGTTGTGTGTCAAATATTTGATATCATACATTCATCGTTGTCAAACGTTTCATTTGTTCCCACTTGGACCTTGTTCATATATATTGCAAGGTTGTAATAACAGCTGTATTTAAATCAGTACTTATCTCATTTTTTGTCATTCACGTAGCAAAAGATATTATTTTGAGTGCATTGGAAATACTGTCGCAACCAACATCTACACATGTTTTCTGTAATGAATATTTATTTTGTCATTCATGTTTTCAAGTGCATATGTTGTCACCAGTAGCAACGATGTATTCAGAATGGAGACTGACACAGGCTACCGCTGTTAAAAACCTTTTCAACTTGTTTTCTTTTGTACGTTTTTACCAAAATATATTTTATCCCTTGTTTCTGCATTCATTGGTTTCCTCGTTGCATTTTGTTATCTCTTTGTATAGGTTGTTATCGAATGAACAAAATGAACTTTTACGTTTTAGTTCGTTTGCACTGATAATATTTTGCATATAATGTCATCGATACTGTTAAATTTGGCAATAGCAGATGTCGCTGATTTTCGTCATGCTTTGAAACCTTTTTCCAGTTAGTTTATTCTTCAAAGCTTTAAACACAATTAGTATAACTACTGTGCTAAATCCGGTAAAGCATGGTGAAGCAACTATATCTGTAGCTATTCCCGATATGTACAATCCAGCTGCAGAAACACCGAAACAAACTGAAACGTTGTTTACTAGCCTGAAACCACTTTAAACCAAGTATGCAATTGTGTATTTATTTTTAATTATAATGATCGACGTCTTTGTTCAAAAAATAGTTAGTCCCTCTAATATTTTAACACGTCTTTTATATTCTCTCGATGTAAGAAATTTCAGTCAGTTTCTTTCATCGCTCGATTCAACCGGTTGTGTGTTTATTGATGTATGATAAGTGTCCTTGTTATTACCTGTCACAAAGCATCAACCAATTCTTTTTTTGGTTTCAATACGAGTTAAATACTTTTACATTATTGTTTTCTTAGTTAGGCTAACCTTTCTTTTACAGATTCTGTTTAGTCTGAATGGATTGAAGAATGCTCAATGTTTTCCTGCTCCAACAAATACCTAAACAAGTGCTTTAAAAGTCTTTTTCCTGGCTAAACTGTGTCTTTTTCTGTCTTTTTCTCTTTCAAGACTTCGATAAAAGCATCGTATATGCCATTTCCTTTTCTTGGTTTTACTTTTTCAGTCCATTCATATAAAGAAAAAATATCCCTGTCAAGATGTATTTGTATTCCTCGTTATTTTTCGTATTCTTGCATTTCTACAGCATCATCCTGCCATTATTAATCCACGTGACTAACAAATCGTTGTAGATTGGCTTTTCATATATATATATATATATATATATATATATATATATATATATATATATATATATATATATATATATATATATATATATATATATATATATATATATATATATATATATATATTATGTATATATAATGTAGAATCAGTATATCTGCATTGATTTTCTTGACATCTGAATATATCGATGCGGACAAGTTGGGTCATAATTCGTTAGATAACATTTAAATGCTTAAATACCTTCGGCCTATACTTGATTCATAGGTGTCCATTGTGATAGCACAACCTGATGGTCATATCTCTTCGTATTAAACTAAAGATATAATTGTTTTGTTAAGAAACCTACCACTACCAATTTCTCTTGTACGTTGACTACATTAATTGATACCTAGTTGATTATCCTTATTGATTAATATCGTTCCTATGATTATCTAAGCCTTGGCTCTGGCTTTGCTTGTGTACAAGGATTTATACCATATAATCCGTGCAGATACACTAACGATCTTGAGGGGATATTTTGTAATAGTTTTATTAAGCTTCGAGAAATTTTAAAAGCAGCATATATATATTAAAATGCATTGTCTGCTTTCAGACAAGGAAAACACTGAGACGCCAAATTCACCTGCCAATAGTGACACCGCAGAGCGTAACCCTCAGGACAAAAATATTTCAGCCCCTGTATCGAACGGAAAATTAGTCTCGTTTTCTTCTATTGAGACGCTACTCCTGAATATACAGGGACTGCTTCAGGTAGCAGCAAAAAATGCAAGACATCGTGAAAGACAGATAAATCTCGAGAAAGGTATGATATTTATTTTAATTATCACCATCATCACGGTTGTCGTCGCCAACATCATTGTCATCATTATCACCAACAGCAACAGCAGCTATGTCCAGGTACAGTTGTAAAAAAACTGGGATTAAAAGATTAAGAGCTGAAACTGATCTGTAAGGTCTCGAAATCTCCGCAAAATTTGACAGTATATAGAACGATAAAATGATTATTTTAAATTTTTTTACTTAAGTCTTTATATTATTCGATATAATAAAAGATCAACATTTTAAAAATTTGAGCATAAGTTTCATTTTTGTGTTTAGACTCTTTTTTTTTTTTTGACTACTGAGCCTGGTTGTATTTATATTCCCTTTGCAATATTTTAATTCTGAACTAGAACCCAGTGATAAGTTATCAATACTGTGTTAAACGCAACACTGATTAAAAATAATAGTGACAAGGGTTGAAAATTATCTTACATTAACAGATTTAAACTTCACACCTTTAAGTAGGATGCAAGGAACTAAGATCGTACGCATTATAACTGTTGACTGATAACCGTCCATACGAGAGTAAACTCAGATTATTTTTGCACAGCATTAATTACTTTCATACACAGTCGTTTAAGCAAAAACAGCATCTGATTAGCATATG
>JAECUM010036466.1:0-12142 GCA_016617855.1 Megalonaias nervosa | reverse complement strand
AGTAGTAAGGGAAATGGAGACTTCTATCTCCAGGACCTCTCCCCACCCTCCAAACAAATATAAATTACCATCTCGCAGACCCTCCAACCCCTATCCCAAAACGACTTACAGTTTTTAGCTAGGAGACTTCTACCTCAGATATAATCCAAGACCTTTACCCACCTCCAAATAAATATAAATTACCATCTCGGAGACCCTCCAAACAAATACAAATTACCATCTCGGAGACCCACCAACCCCTATCCCAAAACGACTTACAGTTTTTAGCTAGGAGATTTCTACCTCAAATATAATCCAAGACCTCTCCCCACCCTCCAAACAAATATAAATTACCATCTCGGAGACCCTCCAAACAAATATAAATTACCATCTCGGAGACCCTCCAAACAAATATAGATTACCATCTCGGAGACCCACCAACCCCTATCCCAAAACGACTTACAGTTTTTAGCCATTAGATTTCTAGCTCAAGACCTCTACCCCCTTCAATTACGCGTAGGATTTATTCGCTGGAGTAAGAATGTAAGTGAAACATTATTTCTAAAGTTTAGACCTCATCACAAATTATCAATGTTTCAACCGTTGATATTAGAAATATTTCATCATCACAATAATAGAGACAGAATTTTACTTTGCCGCTCACACAGCGACGACATTCGAACAAATCTTTTATTTGCGGCTTGTTAAGAGGATATTTTTTGTCCATAAAATATACTTTTGACCGATCGAGATCGATGGTAAGTTTAGTATCTTTTTGTTGACTTATCGGATCATGAAAGTTTTTAAATCCTGCTGATAACTTCTGGCTCAGTTGTTCAAGGTAATTGAAATACTCGCTGTCACTAGATCTGATAAGCGAAAGTTTTAGCTTTTCACGAGCTGCGGTAAAACATATTCCTGATATTTCATTATTAATTTCAACTGTCAACTGTTTGCCGTCTATCATTAGATATTTGATCTTGCTATTGTAGCTATTTGTCACTGTCCAATTTTCAAACTTTATTTTTATTGTTCACACAAAATTACATACCCTAGCCGTCGAATATGATATCAAGTATAGATCTATTATCAAAACAATACCCAAGTGCAAATGTATCTACTCCATTTTCGCAATAACGTTTGTCATCAAAATTGCTCAATCCACGTTTGATAATAACATCTGTTTCGAGTTTATGACAATTTGTTCGAATAGCCATTGCTCTTATAACACTAACGCCGCCGTCAAGCGCGTACTTGTAATCATCAAATTTCATAAACTTTTTAACAAAATCGCGAGGCAGACCTTTTGCTTTCTTCGTTATTTTATTATTGTCTAGCAATACGGCATACATTTTACTGCGCAATCCAATAAAATATTTGATGATGCTCGAGTTCATTTCATCCTTGAACTTACCAATAACCTTCTTATTTGTGTCATCATGAAATTTACTGTCAACGAGGGTAATCGGAAAGATCGAACAAATATCGATTATCGTATATATCCTGATAGACGTCCTCACATTCGATTTCATACACGAGCGAGTCGGTATCAGTAAACAATAGTCTACTTGACGGCCACTGATTTTTAACAAAATTGTAATGAAAATCGTACATGAGCCACTTCGATAAATCTAACACGGAAGCTCCAACGTAAATTGGCTTATTTAGTTTTAGATTTGTTTTTCTTCTTTGTATCGCGACAAGATTTTCATTAAAAATTTTCATGCTAACAAAATCATCGTCTGACACAAGTTTATTCCTGCGGTAGATATCATTAACTAGCTCGATATTTACTCGTTTTCTAATATTTTCCATCTTCTTACCAAAAACGGAGTTGTTCATAAGCTTAAAGAAGTTTTTTTCAAAATCGGTTTTCGCTACAGCTCTTCTCGAAGTGTTTAAGTTAATATAACCTTTCATCCAAGGTGACTGATTAAACTTTAAAACTCTATGAACTTTCCTCAACACAAGACCAGCATCTACTGCTTGTTTTAAATCTTTATAATGCAAAACATAACTTTTCTTATCGAGTAAATTTGGTACTAGTTTTTTACCATAGAATTTTGTCTTGGTGATGCTATCGCTTGTTGTTCTTGAGATAACATACTATAATCTATTACCATTGATTCCGCACAGAAAGAATAATCGTTGTGTAAATTGTATAGCGAAGTTGGATAATCGAGATCAACTTCAACGAAATACGAAATATCGTCAGGTATCTTTTTTCTGTCTCCGATAGAAATTGTTCAGTCGTAATCCAACGAAATCCACCAAAGGGCATTGGTTCGGCCATAGAATAACCGTACAAATTATTACAATCTAGATAAATTATATACTTCGAAGGAAGCTTATGATTGTACTCTTTCAGGTACTTGTTGTTTCCTTCAGAATATTTCTTTGTTATAACGCTAATACCGCCTCTGATACCTTTTTCGATAAAGTTGAACATGTCAACGTCAGTCAGTAATTCTAACCTTACTTTACTAAACTTTAACAGAGCATCCCAAGATAACCAGGGGAAGAGTAATACCAGCAAGGATCAAGTGCGTAATTGTTATAGCTTACTTTTCGAAAACTTTCAAATACGTCCGCCAGCAATAACACGTCAGTTTTCAGATACAAATCATGGTAATCACCAAACGTCTTGCAATCAAATTCTTTCCAAATATCTTGTGCGTACTTATACTCGCTATCAGTTATGTTTTCATTTTTTAGTTGCGAATAAAATTTGTCTTTATCAGGTAAAGAAATTTCATCAAATTTGCTCCAATCGTCGAGATACTCGTACGGAAATACTCCTTTTTTAGTCAATAGATTAAATTTATCTCCAAAATAATCTTGTAGGTTATCAAACTTGCTACAGCCTTTTACCAGCTCATCTAACGATGCTGCCATAAACGGTAGGCTGTCAATAAAACGCAACTTACCTAAAGTAACTGACATATACTTTTCAAAATGATTTGGAATACACTTGATTAAGTTATCGAGTTTTAAACGAGATTTTATTTCAGGATCACCAAAAGCTTCTACTATAATATGGCGATAAAAGTTTTTTGTTGTTGTTATCATAGCACGTTGAGTTTCTTTTGTTGGAGCGATTTCTGACATAACTTGTTTTATCTCAGATGAAGACTGTGTGCCTTTTATTTTATCAGCTATTTTTTGTCCCACCGCAGTTCCAGCGGCAGATGCAGCTCCAGTTGCAAAAGCTTTACCTGCGTCAAGTGCAATTGGTGCAACTTTACGCGCGATTCCCGGAGCATTTTCAATAACTGTAGTAAATATATTTCCAAAAAATCCTCCAACTATTTTTCTTCGATAAATTTTTTTTTCTCTGTTTCATTATATCAAGGGGTTGTATAAAACTACGCAACGCGTAAGTGTAAATAATAAGTAACAACCTCGTTTTTCAGATCCAGTTGTCGTCCAGATTGATCTGTCAACTGCATATTTATTGTTGTTATTTGATTTTCAATATTTAGCGGATAATAAATAACTTGCCGTTGACTAATTTGCATGAGCGAGCCTGGTGGAACTTCTGGCGAGAAACTATATATCGTTTGTCCTTTGCTACCTTGGGCTGAGTAAGATCCAGAAGCAATAGAGCAATTTATTAATATTGTGTTTACATCAGTTATATTTACCGGCAGTTCACCGTCAAATGTTATAGTTTGTTCTGTGGTTGAGCTATATTGCTTGTGAGTAGATCCAATCAGCAATGCTATGCTTGTTGGTGATGAAAAATCTATTATCAAATTAGTTTTTAATGTTATTTTAGCGCGTAATGTGTTATAGTTTGGTGTTAGCTCAAAATTGTCTGAAACTCCTCCATTTTTCGTTATTAATTTGCTTATCGTCTTATTTAAATCAGTTACGTTGTAGGCTCCTTGCGGAATTTTAACCGATTTCCACGTAGGTCTTGGAGCTGGAGTTAAAGTAAAATCAAATTTATCGTTTACACCAGTTTTTACGTTAGCCATGGAATGCCAGCACGTGCAGGAAATTAGTCCAATTTCATACTGTTTTTCAGTATCAAGTTGTATTGGCGGAATATAATTTACTGAAAAATTTGCACTATCTTTCGCAGCTGTACTACAGTCTAGTAATAATGTTGTTGACATTGTTATTTATTATATTTTTACAAAATTAAGTCGCGGTGTAAAGTTTCGTATTCGTCAGATGTTAATAAATTTTCTGATTTTAGATGATTTAATATATCAATAATTTCATTATCAATTTCAACACTAATATTACCAGCTTGTTTTGATGATATCAACAGCATTAATCTGCCTATCATTTCAGCAGTTGATGTAAATATTTTTACACCGGTTCCAGTTTTTGCTTTTACAGCTGTCTTTAACTTTTTATCAAGTTCATCATAATTATCAACCAACCGACTTAATTCAGTTTGTCTTTCAATATGATCTTTTATGTCCTTTGAGACAACTTTATCAGCTTTCATACGTATTTTATCTATTTCTTTTGCCTCACTACTCAAACCACTAGCTTGATGACTACGATATCTGTTATTTTCTATATTACGAATAGCTTTGATATAAAGATCAGCGATAATCCAGTGTCGGTATTATCTGGCACTGTCGCGGTAGCTTTCATTTTCCAGTTTTACATCGTCTAAATGTTTCTTACTTTTTTCTTTTCTTTTTTCTAGGTCTTTAATTTTTTCTTCAGTGTTGTAATCAGTTTTTTTAATATCTCGTACTCTCACATTTTTAAAATCGTATTTTTCATTAAACGATTCATACTCGTAATTTCTTATTTCGTCATTTATACTCTCTGAAGCATCTTTAAAATTTTGCTCTTCTTGGATATCTAGTCCATGTTTTTTTCTAAATGCTTCTTTTTTTAGCTTTTTCTTCCTCATACATCTCCTCCAACATTATTTGACCTTTACTTTTTTTCGTCATCTCGTCTAACATTCTTCCAATCGGACCAACTGATACTCTTTCTGATAATCTTCGTTCAAATTCTAGTGGATTATTCAACAGCCGAATCAGTTCAGCTTGTCTAGCAGCAGGATCAGCAATATCTCTTACTAGGTCTCTAGCCAATCTTAATTTGTCTTCATCAGTTTTTTTAATAATTTTTACAGCAGATGTTTCTTGCTGTTCTTTAACTAGCCCAAGTAAACCTTTTTCCAGTAATTTTTTAGATTCCTTTTCTGATAGTGGTTTAGTTTCAGGTTGTTTTCCAAGTAGTGCTTCAGTAACTGGTTTGATAATCGTAGCTGTTGTTTCTGCAGCAGTTACTTGTCCACGTCGTGCTTGCTGCACTTTTTGCTTAAATGCTGCTTCAGAATGAGCAAGTTTTTAGATCTTCTATATGTTTTCTGTACTTTACTCGTTTATTCATAATTATTATATATAAATTTTATAAAATTAAGACTATCGAAAACAAAAACTTACTGCAAGTAACTGTCAATACAACAGCGAAACATTTTAGTTGGATCATGTGTAAGTTTATCAAATAAGAAAAAGTTATACTTATCTTTTGTAGGTTTATGATATAATTCCATAAATTTATCTTTTGTTACGTCACCACATTGCTCGTTTGCAATATTTCTAACGTCAACATTGTCCAGTCCCGGAAATAATATAAAACAACCAGTATTTCGCCGAATAAATCTATCAGCATTATAAAAACCTTGAGGTAAATAAACAGAATTACATTTTTTATTTCGAGACAGTGAAAAATACGATGTTATTTTGTTCATTTCTACATTGTTTAGCGGAATATCGTCAAAAACTACTATCTTTTGTTCATCTGAGTCGAGTTGATTAACTGGAACAAGATCTTCTGGTTGTTTGATAATAAAAAAATCTTCGCCAGCCTCAAGATCATCACGAAGTTTATTATTATATTTGCTTATTATCTCGTACTTATCTTGCTGCGGATTAATTGTATAGATATAAACTCGATCGTAATTAAAATTATCACCAAGAAGTAAATTCATAAGCAAATTTGTTTTTCCCGATCCAGTTCGCCCAACAATAAGATAATGACAGTCTGGAAGTTCGTTGTTATGTTTATGTTTCACCAACCGCTCTGTATCAAAATTTAATATCGACGATTTTGCTATTGTTTGTTATATAATTTTATGTTATATTAAACTGACTAATATTGACAATTTTATGTAGGACAATAAATAATGAGTTACTATACAAAATTTGGAACATTAGTAGACAATTCAACGTCAAAAACTGAAAGTACAACAATAACAGACGGCAAGATTGATTTATCAGGTTACCTGAAAAAATCCGGTGACACAATGACAGGAAACCTATCTATGTCAAATCAACGAGTACTAGGTTTAGAAACTTCATATCCACCAATAAATGTTAATAACACACAAGCTGTCAGTTATGCACAACTAAAATCTGTTGATGACAACAAGTTGTTGACAGGAGGAACTTTAAGCGGCAACTTAGATATGTCAGAAAAAAAAAATAATAAAAAAATTTGGAGACCAGGTATCCACCAGCAAACTTAAATTATACACAAGCGGTAAGTTATGCACAGTTGAGGTATGCGGATGATAACAAACTTGATAAAATCGGTGGAACGGTTATAGGTAATATCAATATGTCAGGAAAAAAACTAATAAATTTGGAGACTACATATCGGCCAGAAAACTTGAATCAAATGCAAGCTGTAAGTTATGCGCAGCTAAAATCTGTTGACGATAATAAACTTAACAAAGCCGGCGATACAACGACAGGTAACCTGTTTATGTCAAATTCAAAAATAACTGGATTACCGACAACCTCACCACCAGCTAATGATGCTGATGCTGTTAGTTATGGTCAGTTGAAAGAAGAACTTGCCCCATACTTTAAAAAATCTGGTGGACCAATGTCAGGCAATATAAACATGAGAAATAATAAAATAACTACGACATATGTTCCAGTTAGCCCTAATGATCTGACAAATAAAGCATATGTTGATAGTCTGTCTAGCAGTATAAAACGAACTAAAAACAATGTTGAATATATTCCAATGCTTTATAAAGCAACTGACAATCGAGTTGGGTCTGAGGTAAGCGCATCAGCATATTATCTTGAAAATTATCCTTATTACCCTTTCTCAGATAGACATGAGTGGACGACTAAGGGAGAAGTTGAAAATTTTTGGATTAAAATTAAATGTCCCAATGCAGTTGCTGTTTGGCAATTTCATTTGTGAGGCCAATTAAACTCTGGTGTTGGCCGAATTTATAATTGGCAATTGGAAGGATCAAATGACGATATCAACTGGACAACATTGTATAGCACAACAGACACTTACATTTCAACAACACAATATTTTACGATTCCGGCAGAAAACACTGTTAACAAGTACTTATATTTTCGAGTTAATGTTTTAGCTGCTGAACATCCATTTCCAGGACTGACAGCATTTCAAATATATACACTTGATGATCAAATTTAATCTAGTGTTATAAAATAATGTCAGAACCACCAATTATAACCGTTGCAAGAGAATGTTATGATAATATTTTAAACCTCAGCAAAGATGTTGGAGCCGTTAGTGAAACAGCAAAAATGTTACAAAGTTTGAAAAAACTTAACATCGAATCATTGAACAATCCAACATTGCCAGCAAAGTTTGCTATTTTTATTCGCGTTATATATATGCGAGGACCACAACTGAAAAAAGCAATAGAAAACCTTGATATTATAAGCAGATACTGTCATCCTGATGATTGTCTAGAAGAACAAAAACAAGTTGAAATTATATTTTAAAAAATATTACTCGAGCTTGATTGGTCTAACATAGGTTTGATAATAAAATCAGATTTAATAAAAGCACGAGTTTATATGGAAGAACACTAGAAGAAAGACGAATAAACGAAAATCATACTCGTCTTGACAAAGTCGCGGAAAATAAAAAAATGAGAATAAAAAGAAACAAAAAGTTATATGATAGTTTTTCAAAACGAGGTATATTTAAACATCTCGATATGTACTACCATAACAAAGAAACCTTAGTTAAAATTGTTACTATGACGTCAGACGCAGAGTTAATTATTAAAGTATACGCAAACGCAATTTTGCCGATGATACGTAAAAAAGACCCAGAATTTGATCCGATTATTGTTAACAAGTCTCTAAAGATAATCAAAAGTTTAGACGATGAAACTAGTAATTTTAGTGATGATGAGCGAGAAAAGTTTTTTACAGAAGTCGATCAAACAAAGTTGGAAGTAAAGTCTGATTCTTATTATGATATAAGTGAAGAAGATGATGTTCCTTTCCCATCAATCCAGTACTCCAGACTATTGTCACTACGAAATTATTACAACGAAATTAAAACAATACTCACAAAACCATATGAAAAATTAATGTTAAAAGTAGCTTCTGCTGTTGGTCTTCTTACAATTGAACTAGATCAGCTTAAGAAATTAATGCTAGCAAATTTCGTAGTCGCATATGCAATTATCAGACAACATCCTGTTCTCAAAAATTACACGTTAGATCAGTTGAGTTTAGTTTTAGGGTGTATTGAAGAAACAGAAATCGATTACAGTAATTTGGTGAATAAAACAGATTTATATGAGAGTGAAGTAGGAAATGGTTTTGATTCATACGCTTGGTTAAAGAAACAATATGTACTAACAGATGAACGATATAATGATACTTCGTCAGATGTTTGCGATAAATATAGAGAGTTTATAGCTGATCCTAAAAATAATAAATTCAGCGAGTTTCTCGATTCGATAGTTGGTGCTAGAACATTTGTCTTTGTATAAAATATTGTATAATGAAAAAACAAATCATCGATTTCAATCACATATCAGAAGAAATTCCAAAACAAGATGTTGACGCTGCGGTGCAATATTATAAATTTTTTCATAAAAACCTCTGGTGTGTAAAAGAATGTTATAAATACTATCGTAAAATACTTCGAGTAATATCATATTTACCACTGCTAATGACTGGCTCTGGTATAATTTCAAGTGGAGCATCATTAAATCCGTTTTTGTTAATAATATCAGGCGTTGGTGTTTCTCTTGCAACAGCGTGTAAAAAAACTAAACCTCGACTTGTGACTACAAAAAGTGCCTGTAAAACAGCAATTATCACTTACAAAAAATTACTTGATCAGATACGATCTTACTTACGAGGTGTAAAATATGATATGGACGATTTAATACGCGAGTTTCGTATTATTGACAGTATGTTAACAGATATTCTACCAATGAGAGTCAACAGGTATGACAAAGATTATCAAAAAAAGTATGTTAATGATAGAGTATGAAATTTTGTCTAAACTTTAGAAATAATGTTTCACTTACATTCTTACTCCAGCGAATAAATCCTACGCGTAATTGAAGGGGGTAGAGGTCTTGAGCTAGAAATCTAATGGCTAAAAACTGTAAGTCGTTTTGGGATGGGGTTGGTGGGTCTCCGAGATGGTAATCTATATTTGTTTGGAGGGTCTCCGAGATGGTAATTTATATTTGTTTGGAGGGTGGGGAGAGGTCTTGGATTATATTTGAGATAGAAATCTCCTAGCTAAAAACTGTAAGTCGTTTTAGGATAGGGATTGGAGGGTCTCCGAGATGGTAATTTATATTTGTTTGGAGGGTGGGGAGAGGTCCTTGAGATAGAAGTCTCCATTTCCCTTACTACTACAATTAGTCTCTTGATCGCTCGATCATTCGACAAGCATGTAAATAGGAAAGCAAATAAACAAAACAGATCATAAAATTCATTCAGCGTTAAAAGCATATTATAAGCAGTCGTGTCTTGTATCAATATTTAAATAATAACGTAATTTCAGTTGGTTTTACAGCATACATACATCCATATATACATACATGCATCTTTTTTGTTGTAAATAATGTTAGCTATATTAATAATGTCGTTACACACACACACACACACACACACACACACACACACACAGAGGTATATATATATATATATATATATATATATATATATATATATAGAGAGAGAGAGAGAGAGAGAGAGAGAGAGAGAGAGAGAGAGAGAGAGAGGAGAGTATGGGAAAAGAGAGAGAGAGAGAGAGAGAGAGAGAGAGAGAGAGAGAGAGAGAGAGAGAGAGAGTTCCTATTCACATCTATATGTATGTTCAAATTTAATTTTGTCACGTAAAATAACTTGTTTTTCTCGTGCACATACTCTAACAAACTTTTCAAATTTCACACAGAAGGCTTGGTCACCCTGTAAAAGAAATGTTTGCTTGCTCACAATTATACCTGGCACGCTGAACAACACTACCCCCACAAAAAAGTGACCGATTCTAAGCATAACATTGTCACATTGAATTCTGTGAAAACTCAGTTACCTTCTATCAATAATAATTTTATATTATTTTTGCTATCAAAGACCACAAAGATGATGTGAAAGGTTATTAATGAATAAAACATTTTTGTGCTTGATTAAACGTCAGTATACGTGAATTTAAACTATTTCTAAACAAACAGTTTAATTATTCTCTGTATATACAACATCTGACAGTATTCCTGCAAAAGAAAATGCAGTCAATACAACAGGCTCATATTCAGATGCTGTTTAAAGTATATATTTAAAAAACCTATACCCCCGCCCAGAAAAATGAACCATTGCGTCACCCACAAGAAAGACAGTCTGAGCATTATCCCATTCTCACAGAGGTAACTCGTGACAAAGCCGATGCATACGCACGTATATATGGACAATCATAGCAATTACATTCAGGTTGAAATGTAAGGAATATGCATGAATCACTTCCTTGTCTAAACGTGCAATACCATCATTGATAAAGCTTTTTTAAAAAAAAATAAAATACTAGGGCATAGCTAAAATATGCATGGTATAATCATTCATAATGGGTTTTTCCTAAATGTGTTGATCGTGATGGCTGTTTTCTGTTCAACATAATCTTAGACTAGATGACACGTCACGAACAGGGGCATTTTGAGGCGATCTTTTCTTTGCGCCTGTTGAAGGCTGGGTCTTCATTCTTTTAAGGCAATCATCAGTATTTAGAGCGATGCTTCAGACTTTAAGTCGAATCATTTGCTACGAGATCAATATATATATATATATATATATATATATATATATATATTATATATATATATATATATATGCTGTATATATATATATATATATATATATATATATATATATATATATTGTAATGTGTCGAATTTTGAAGAAGTACTGGATCCTAAAGTTGAATAAATTGTGCATTAAAATTTTATCATAGTCAAGCCAGAAAAGCCTTTGAGAAAGTTCACTTTGATATTTCCCTTGTTTCATCTGTGAAACTTAAAAGGGCCTATGTTTAAGCTTCAGTGGAATTGACCCAGTCATCGTAACGGTATATTGGCAGAGAGTACATTAGAACTACGACCGTATCTGTTTGTAAAGGACTTTATGTCAAATAATTGATCTTCAACGTAAAGCTAATTGTATCATATCCTATCTTCAACGTAAAGCTAATTGCATCATATCCTAGGCTGTCAAAAACTGATGAAAAACATGATTATTTGAGAAAAAGTTTAGGAACAGTTGCTTTCGATTGGTCAGTTAAAATTGAGGCGTACACTTTAGAAATAATGGGGAATTTAAGGTAGCGACTTGGCTCAGAATTCTTTAGTCAGAAATCTTGCTTGAGTGACGTCAGGTTGACTCCGGGGGAACCCTAAAGAAGAGTTTTCCCTCGTTAACAAAGCAAAGAGGCCAGATAGCTGTCTTGAAAGGAAAAGACAGGCTATAGTGCTAGGACGCACGATTGTGTGGGAAAGAAACAGCATTAAGAGAACAGCTTTCTATATTCCTCCCTGAGAAACCCGACGAGGACAGTCCAACAGGGAAGTCCGCAGATGGAGAGTTCAGAATAGAAGGGTCAAGAGGAAGAAACAAGCATACACGCCTGACGTGGAATACACAAAGTCAAGAGAGAGCTACGCCAGGTGATGCAAGTCAGGCGTGGACATTGTACTCTTTCACCACTTGTTACTATGATGAACGAATCCGTAAATTGAACACTGCTATTAAATTCCATTAATGTAAATCGGTTGGATTGTAATTGCAATTTTAGCTTATGTATTAATTAATTAAATTTATTTTATTTTATTGTTTAAGGGGACTCGTATTTGTCTATTTCTTCTTAATAGTCTTGCTTAGTT